>JBBMOL010000002.1:115858-135503 GCA_037954665.1 Laguncularia racemosa | reverse complement strand
AAATGCCAGCTACAATAATCAAATCAAAGTTGAAGTTAACACATTCAGTCATATGTTGATGAATATAATTGAATGGCCATAAATGAAACATAGGACAATGGATATAAGGAATCAGCTTATTTTTCTCCAAAATGTGGAGTACAAACTGTCTCGTGTGATGGGAAAAAATGTCTAGATATTAAATCCTAGATTGAAATATTATTGTAGAAATACAAAAAAACAAAGGGAAAAAACATATAACCTCAATTTTCTAACTATAAGTCCTCTCATTACAAGGATGCAATTGATTGTTAGAAAACAAGATTTAACAAAACTCTTCAAAAACTTGTAGTGAGAAATGGGGAAGAAATGGATGAAAGTCCCATTTCACCAATATCTCATCTTCCAAGAGGAAGTAAAAGAAGCTATATATAATGCATGGTTTACATAGTGACCTATACATGAATGAAAAAATGTGTGGCACATCTCTTATTTTTAAGATAATTATATATCATTAAGCACAAATAGATGTTTTAAGTCTCAGGATGTATCATTACATTACCTTTCTATAACCATTACAAATATATTAGTAATCGCAAAATGAATACTGGAAATAAAGAATTTTCACTAAAAAAAACCATAAATAGTGACGTTTTTAGACTTTCATCAACGGTTTGGAATATGTGCTCATTATAAAAGCTAATGAGTAGCAAAATCATATTTCAAGAGCTTAAAAGGTTTATTAACCTAAACAATAAAATTTTCCATTTTTACTTAAATCTACTTGGATTTATTCCATTTATTATTACGATAAAACTGTTTTTCTTGAAAAATTACCTCTTTCAGTAAATGGAAAAACATTTTCTAAAATTGAATTTTTTCGTTAATAAATTAAAATTGTTTTTTTTTTCCCCTTAACAAGAAGTTACTTAACACTAAACATTGTAAAACCTATGCTTAAGTGATTGCAAAAACATGAGAATGCACAAACTCAAACACGTCGATTAAAACATTCGTATTATGTTAAGATTATATATACAAAACGCAAAGAAACATCAATTTTACAACTTAATGAAAAAGAAGAAATACCAGGGAAGTATTAAAAGCAAAAGTTGTTACCTTGTATGCGATCTACTCGATTAATAACTCACACAATGATCTCAAAGACTATAGAGCATACTTTATATGTATTGTTTAAGGTAAAGCAAATCTAAAGTTTCATAATATGATCTATTTAAGTGATGTGAATAGTAGTAGACATGATTTTAATTTTTTAGTTAAAATAAACCTTAATTCAATTTGAAAATTTTGTTATGATGTCTTGATCACACCATGGTAGATTTTTAGTATCATTAATATTAATAATGATAATAATTAATCTTAATAAATATGAAGTAGGTGATGTGTTTGTCGCATGTGCATGTGAATGTGATCTTGGTTAAAATCTCTATGAATGACTTAGTTGCGTAATTTGTAATTTGATTTGCTTAGATATAGTTTTCTTGTTTCATTTATTCTTGTAGTCCTATATGTTAGATGCACGGTCTAGTGGTATGTACCTGATTTTTGTTGGGTAAAAATCGGGGAAAATTTTGGGTTTATTGAAATGAATTATATGGATATGATAAGCTTATATATGGTGCTTTCTTCTTTTAAAATGAATGTAAAAAGATATTGGGTTACAGTTGGACCTACCCTGCACACACCTTGGAACCTATACTTTAAGGTACATAGAGTATAGGTTTCAAAATACATTGTACCTATCTTATAAAATATTATTAAACGATATCAATAAATAATAATATTATAATTTTTTAGCAAAAAATGTTATAGTAAAAAAGAAAAAAAAAGAAGAACTTAAGTCCTTCAGTTAATAACCCTAAATGCTTAAATTTAATGTTACCCTTTTTTTTTAATTCTTTTGCCTTATTCTTTTTTATTTTCTAAGTAGTAAGAGCATAGAACTTGAAATAATTAAGGCCCATTTTTTTTTAATTTCACATTTTCTTGCAAGTTGTAAAAATTTTGCATATTAAGAATTTTTAATTCATATATAAATTAATTTCTTAATATTACATAAACTTGAAATTTATAAGAAAAAGGAGAAAATATATAAGTTTCATAGAATACCCTATATCCTGCAGGTTTTACAGAGTATAGGGTATATGGGGGGGGGGGGGGGGGGGGGGGGGGGGGGTGGTATGTGTGGAACCTCATATCCTACCCATCATACCTGCTTATCCCTACTACAAATGTAGATTAAGAGATGTTATACTATACAATACAAATAAAGATGATCAAGAATAGGAAAAAGCCCAAATCTGTGGTGTCCTAAGCATGCCACCATTTAACATGGGGTAAATTTGACAACCAAAATAGAAAATGTGCCCATTTAGTATATGATACAAATCATGGTATAAACATTTTATTCTTTGAGTGCTGTCAAAAAAAAAAAAAAAAAATTTACCAAGGATACAATGGAATCCTAGCCCAGAAAGTAAAACAATTAAGAAGCTTTGCTTATTCTTTTTTTATTTTTTTATCTTTTCTTTTCTTTTTCTTGTTACGTTAATATTTAAGTTATTTTCATATTTCAAGACAACAACAACAGACATTGATAATAACCTTTAAATTGTTTGTATTTATAATATATACATTCTTTCTCAAGATATTAAAGAAAATCAAAATTAAACTATAAACTTTACCATTATAATATGTCTTATATTGTTAAATTCTAACTAATTCCGAATAAATCTTACTAGCATCCAATAAATATCTTTTTATTTCATACATTTTAAAGTAAGATTTGTACTATTTTTCATATAAAATTAATCAATTTTCATTTACAAAAATTTTCAAAGAGAAGTATTTTTTATTTTATTTTTTTAGAGGTAAGGTACATGGTGCGTCGACAGAGTAAAGAAAGGAATGGAATTTTACTTGCATCAACTTTATGAAGAACTCCACATAACAACTAAAGTGTACAATAATATATTTTTTTCATCATATCAAAAAAAGAAAGTTGAGCTTTTAATGTTTTTATATTATTTTATTTTTCAATCCATACATCTTGGTCTCTCTTAAGGTTCATTCATCTAGAAAAACTTACACTATAGACGGTTTAACCTTTCTTATCAATTGAAAAACCCAAAATTTCAAATAAAGTCAATGGAATTAAGATGAAATATTTAGAGTTAATTAAAAAAGGGTTTACAAAATTTAAGGCCAATTTTTTTTTCCAAAATAACCATTATGCCCATGATCTCGATCTATCGAAAATAGCTAACCTTGTAAACCTAAAATAAAATTCCAAGACCTTAATTAGATAAATAAAATCATTAAGAAATTATTTAGAGTCGATTACAAAAGAAAAATAAGTGATTAGAGATTAATTTTACAAAATAACCATTTTGCCCCCAAACCTGATTTGGAGCCAGTGAAGTTCATGAAAATCACTAAATAGCTTAATTAAAGTTATTTGAAGTCATTTTAAATTATTACGAGTGGTTTCATGAAATTTGGAGATAATTTACAAAAAAATGACTATTTTGTCCCTTAAAATCGGTTTTATAAAAAATGGACAGAAAATTTCTAAGAGATCTTAAGTATAGCTCCAAGATATTAATTAGATAAATAAAGTTAATTACAAAATATTTGCTGACAGTTGGAAGAAAATGATCAAAATGCCCTTATGCTTATCTTGAGGTGGAGCAACTAAGTAAATTTAATTCCAAGGGCATTTTCGTAATAGAAAAAAAAAAACTATTTTGTAGCTAGAGTAAGTGGAAGAAATTAAGAAAAAAATAATACTAAAATAGGCTAAATTAAGAGGGCATATGTTGCAATAAGCTACAACCCACTAACCTTTATGGACCTATTTTCCCTTATTTTTAAACTCTCACTAAACATTACTATAAAAACCCTTTTATTGACTGAAAAATAATAGCCCCCATTTCAATTTTCTAGAAAACACTTTAAGATAAATGTTCTCAAGAAACCTATTAAGGCTATTCTACTCCTTAAGGCGCTTAATATCCATTAAACCTTATACAAATATAGTTGTTTTCTTATAAGTTTAAGGTTAAGAGTGGGCATCTTACATGTGATTTAGCTACAAAGGTATGAAAATCACTTAATTCAAGTGGGTTTTAGGTGAGGATTTTATTGATCTACTATACGAGTTAATGGGTTATGGCTCCGAAGAGGAGATATGAATGAGCTTTTGGAGATACAACTCATCGACCATTTTTATGATAGAGATTTGTTGTGTTTTGGACTACGTTTTTATGTTTTTAGTTGTACTAAGACTTATTAGAGGGCACCTATGGCTCTATGGCCTATTAGTTGTGACTTGTATGTTTTGTGGGCCCTATAAGTCCTATGACCTAGTTTATTCTTTCATGTCTTACTACAGGTTTTTATAACCAACAACTGTCAAACATTTTAAAAAATCCAATGTTTCAGCAAAATGTTCCCAAATTTAATGAATGATTTTAGAGTCTTAAAATTAGTTTATAAATATATTTAGTAATCGTAATCTTACATATCCTACTTAAGTAGGGTATGTAGAGAACTATCATTGCAATAGTAGTTTAGAGGCGTGACATCAATCATGCCAAGCATTTCAAGTGGAGCTTAGCCTAAGCTAGGTCATAAAGTGAATAAGCGAATGCTTACGACATCATTTATAGATGTTGTGGCCTTACGAAGTCCCACATCAAGCAAGAGAAAAATATCTTCTTCTTTATAAGGGGTTGTACATCAGTTATGTTTGTCACTTTAGAGACATGTGATAAAATTATAACGATAAAAAGAAGATTAGCATGGCCCCTACACGAGGATGACACACATAAATTGAGAAATGGTCTTTTTTTTTTTTTTTTTGTATTTTTCCAAGATTTTTACATGTTAAAGTAAGCTATTTTGAGAGATCTAGTTCATTCCATTACCATTAATTATATTAGAATTAGGAATTAGGGTCCATCACCATTCTATGATTGATTCTTGATTGTATTAAAATCAGAAATTAGGGTTTATTTCCTTCTTTTGCTATTTAAACCATTAATTCAATTTACATTTTAATAATGTAACAACTCCAAACATTTTATTAATTAGGTTTTTAAATAGTCATAAGCTATAAATTTTACATTTGCGTTTTACCCTATTACCATGGACATGGATATTGCATTTATTAATGCTATAAAATAAGTTAGAAATTATAGATAGTGAAGATAGTACATGTTCAAATCTATTGAGAATTAGTTGGTCTTAGACTTCTTGTGCTGCTATTGTTCCTTTGTTCCAATTATTTAATTGAATATAAGAAACGAAAGGTTGAGAATTTAAATAGAATAAATATATAAGGGTTAAAGATTAAATGTATACTTTTTATAAGTGATTCAAGATTAATATTAAAGATTTGTTATGATGGCTCGATAAATAATACTATGTAATTGTTATCACTAGAGATATAACAAAAATATTTTCATTAAAAAATTATAAGTAGAGCTAAAAGGGCAACGTGATGTAAATATAAGTATTCTTTGATTTTTGTTTTTGTTAGAAAATGCTATAAAAATTATTGATTTTATATGATTAATTAGGTAATCAGCCATTCACGAATCTACATTGATTTCCATAATATTAATTGCAAGAAAAATACATCAAGTGATATGATTATTATTATTTACCTATATTTTATGTAATAAGATCGAAATATCTATAGTATTGATGTAATTATTATTTTTGATATCTAATAACAAATAAATAGCAACTTAAGAAAATTTATTTAATTTACTATAATTTTATAATAAATGGAATTTAATGCTATTAGTTATTGTGACGAAAAATAAAATAAAAGAAAGAAGCAAAAAGAAAATAAGTAATAAATGCAACTTCCACAAAACCAAAATAATTATCATAGGAATTGAACCCACAACCTTTATTATGTAAACTCTTATATTCATCACTAAGCTATATGTTATATTTTGTTAATAATTGCTCATAAAATATATGTGCATGTGTATAATTTTTCTTGAGTTGGGGGTCGAGGCTCCCTTCAACCCCTCCCTAAATCCACACTTGATTAATAATGAAATATATAAAACTTACATTTTAATTAATATGAACTGGTGGTCTATTCATGTACATGCTAATCTTATCTTAATCTGAATCTTTTAACATGATTTTATAATCTAATTTTCTTAGATATACTTTTCTTATTTCTATTCATTTTCCTAGTTTCCTATTTTGTAAATGTGAGGTCTAGTTATGGCATCCTATTTTTATTGGATAAAAATAAAGAAATTAGAAGAAAAATGAATTAGTGGGTATAGGACCATGTCAAACTTATCTAATAGTATGCAAATCAAATTATCATGAGTGAAACCTTCTAATGAGGTAACATAATAGTGATTTCTACATATTTTTTAAATTCTTAAATATTTTAACGAGATATTCATTATAATTGCAAAACAATAAAAAAAAAAACATAAAAAGTTACACAAAAAAGCATGATTACGGATTATAGAAGACAATAGTAATGTAATTTTACTATAAGACTCAGCAGAAATTTACATTACAAAACTATGAAATATAAGATAATTATAATCTTTAAGGCAAAATTATGGAAATTATGCATAAGTATGTAATGCCAGGCAAATTTATTCAATTTGAAGAAAAATGATGGATTTCCTTAGGAAATTATAAGAGATTACATATTTACAAAAGCTGCTTGGACTTTTTATGATATATTAGGCAACTATGAATTATTGCACAAAATTGAAAATAAAAGAAAAATTATATGAAAACCCCTAAATTTCTAAACAAGGTCAATGGAATTAGGAAGAAAATTTTGGTTAATTAAAAAAGGATTTTCCAAATTTAACGTTAGATTGTTTTTCAAAATAACCTTTTACCCTTGAGTTTGGTTTTATCAAAAATAACTCTAAAATAACCTAGTAATCCTAAATGAAATTATAAAACCCTAATTAAGTGAATAAAATTATTAAGGATTTTTTGGAGTCAATTAAAAAAGAGAAAATTAAGTTTGTAGGTCAATTTTGTAAAATGACCATTTTGCACCTAAACTTGATTAAGAGACTTTGAAGCAGACCAAAATTACCAAACAACTTAATTAAAGTCATTTGGAGTCATTTCAAATTATTGGGGGTGATCTCTTCAAATTTGGAGGCAATTTACCAAAACTGACCCTTTTCTCCTTTAAAATCGGCTATATCAAAATTGGATGCAAACTGCTTAGAGACCTTAAATATAGCTCCAAGACCTTAATTAAGAGATTAAAATCAATTACAAAATATTTGGACACAACTGGAATGGAAAAGTTTTAATTCAAAAGTCAATTGGGTGAAATTGTCCAAAATACCCCTAAGTTTATTTTGTAGAAGAGTGGTTAATTCCCAAGGGCATTTTAGGGAAGAGAAGCATCATTTTGTAGCTGGCATAAGTGGGGAAAATTAAAAGAAATATAATACTAAAATAGGATATATAAGATGACACATGCTACATTATGCTACAACCTACTAACCCATGTAGTCTCAATTACTCTTACCCTTAAACCCTCACTAAACTCTACTATAAAACCCATTTAGGATATAAAAATAGCAGCCTCTTTCCTTTGAAATTTGGAAATTCCAAGGGTAAGAAAAATCCATTTACTCAAGCTTAAACCTTACTCTTTCTTCTAACTCAAGATTCACCTTATCTAGATACTAATCTTAGTTCTTTTCTTGGTGAGTTTTAGAATAAGAAGTAAGTGAAAATCCAAGCCAAGAGGGGGCTCTCTACACGTGATTTTGGGTTGTAAAGGTAAGTGGAATGAGTTGATTCAAGTAAGCTTTAACTTGTAGATTATAAATCTAATTAAGATGTGATATTTTATGTAAAGGAAATCAATTGGGAATTTAGAAAAACACAACATTGGAGTTAGGCAAGGACAACAATGAGGAGCTCTAGATATTATTTAGGTCTCTAACTAGTTAAGTTCAAAAATCTTGTTTAAATTGATGATTTAGGATAGTTGAAAGTGATAGAACTTAACGATTTAATGATTTCTTGAGTACTAAGGATGTATTGTGATTAAACCATGATGCCACCTTAGATGATGTATTTCGAGTGTGATTTAACGATTGGAGTGTGGATCTATGTCGGGACAAGATAAATGCAGTGATTGGGGTTGGAATTGCAGGTAGAAATCAAGTTTTATGCATGTTAATGGAGTATATGTTATTTTGCTATCATTGCCACCTCTATGAAGATGGAATTGAGGCTTGATTTTTCTTGTTAAATCTGATTTGAATGATAGGTGGTGATAAATTAATAATTGGACTAAGAACTTGTGGTATTTAAAATGATTTTGATGATTAATTAGTGGATATAACATGTTGAGGTTGGAATTGATGTATGATTAAATTAGTGGTTGAATTAGTTTCAATTGTCGATTAGAGAATTTCCGGTAGATTATAATGTTCTTAAGGTGATAAATTTGATGGAAATTGAAATTATAAGATACATATATATTTATATATATATTCCTCTCTCTCTTATACACTAACAAGAGTCATCTACTATGGTTGATGAACCATAGGCCCTAAGTACGCAGACATACTTAGGTATTTTCTTCCTCCTTTCGTCACTAACTTTCGACTAATCTTCTTCTATCCTTTCTGACTCTTCACATCTCTCTTCCTTATCCCCTTTCTTCTTTAATGTATTGTTTGTTTCCGTCTGTAACTAATGTTCCTTATTTTTAAGGATTAATGTTAATGAAGTAAATATTTATTTATTTACTTACTTGTTTAAAGAACGATAACCCACTAGCCTTGGCTCTGCCGCCTGTGGTGTTAAGTTCTTTTCAATTTATTGCAATTTATTTATTGCTTTTTCTCTCCTTTCGGCTGGTTCTACCGCCTTTAGAGAGTTGCAATTTATTTATTGCTTAATGTCTTTAATGTTTAATGCTTAAATATACCAAGTATATCGGCTGGAAACTATACTCTGCTGGCTACTGGCTCTAAGGGGGACTCAGTCTCGTGAGTATAGACCCATCAACGACGCCACATACTTTGGTATTTTTAACTAATGCTTCCGCACTCTGGTGTCTTCCATGTTGCTTCACTGCACTTTTAATTTATTTTATTCTTATCTCATCTCTTACCTAAGCTATTGACTAGTTAGTTAGGCTAGGCAGCCGTAAGCCCTAGACTTAGCAACTGGTACCACTCATCGTGAGTGCTCCCTAGTCGATCTTGGCGCTCTCTTGGTGTCAGAGCCAAGGGGAGGGTATATAGTTAGGATCTGAAAACCGATCTTCCTCGTGGAAACTTCGACATCTGTGGATTCTGAGAAATACTTTATCACCGTGGAGCTAGGCAATAGGGGAGTATCCAGTACCGTTGTGTAAGACGCGTAAAGCCTGCAGAAGTGAGCGTAAGTCGGGTAGCGCAATTGATGGAGTTGAAACCCGAAGTAGCCAAATCCTACGCTCTCATACTGTATTTCTCACTAGGAAACCACTTATGAAAAAGATAACGTAGGTTTTCTAACCTAAAATGAATTTATTTAGCAAACTATGTCGTCCTCTAGCTCGATTCCAAATGAGGAACTTGAGAGTCTAGAAAATATAAACAATAGAGATGAAATTAGGATAAAAGATTTCAATGAAGCAATTGATAATTGGAAGATTCCCAAATTGTCATATGATCAAATATATCAGATGGCAAAATGGAAAATATTTGGGAAAAATGATTATGTCATATCCACAGAAGAAAGAGACATACCCGTCTCTTATGGATTGACAACAATTGAACTCTTAAACTGTAGTTCCATTCAAAATTATGGAAAAGAATGGAATTACATGCACATAGGTTTAATCCAAGTAGGAGTAAACCTCTTACAAAACTAGGATTAGATACCTCTGTCCTAATGGTCCTTAGGGATGCAAGAGAACTGGAATATGAACGATCGATTCATGCATCGATTGAAACCAGTCTCAATACTGGTCCAGTCCAGTTTGAATGTCATCGAATGTTACTCTAGGTCTTAGGGATCAAACCATAATGAAATCCCTAACCCTTCAAATCAAAACCCACAATTATAAGATGATTCAAGGTGCCTTGCCCATGGCAGTCATCTACGAATCTATTTCAAACTAATGAAAACAGCTTTCGGATCAAAAGCGTACAAAATTGACAAAAGAGGTCAAACGCTTCTGATTCAAACAGATCTAACTAGATCTAATGTAACTATCCCTATAATAGTCAAATGGGATTAGGTTAGTTTACCTGATCACTGGAAATAGAAAATCCTGTTCCCCAGAAATCTTATCAAGTAGTTGAACCATCTAATGTTGTTCAACATCCAGATGGTAAAGTTACACTTCAATTGCTAGAGATCTTTCGAAACTCCTAGAAGTTCAATGTCCTTAGGATCATCAAGAAGGTCAGTTGATCTGTCCAAAATTGATGAACTAAAAAATGTTCAGGATAGTCCAAGAAGACTAATCCTATAATTTCTGGTTTAGTTAATAAGCATTCGGGATTAACTCAACCAATTTATCAAAATTCTCCAGAATGGGAAGAACCCACAGCTTTAGAATTAGGAGATTCTGAGCTCAATGTCATAGAAAAACCCTTCGAACCTGATAGGTTATTTCTAAACAAAGATTTCAATTCTTCTAAAAATAAGAAGAAGAGAGAATGGTATTTTAAAACTTTTGATAAGTTTAAAATACAGATTAAAAATGATTATTATAATTTCATGAATGAAATTAGTTCTCAGATTTTATTCTTCGAATGGTTAGAAGAATACTATTTGAAACCTAAAAAGATTAATGAGGTTAATAAAACCATCCTTTGGAGACTAAGTGATGGTAACGTGGTTGAATTCACTCATCCGCCACTTAGCAATATCCGGTATTCTCACAAGGAAACCAAAATTAAGCTAGCTCCCTTTAAAATTGTAGATGAATCTGAGAGAATTGGTATTAAAAAGATTATTGATAAAAACAATTTTACTAATAAAAATCTTCACACAATAGGTCAACAACTTGACAGAATTTAAGATACAATTAGTAAACCTCAGATCAATGACAATGAAAACATTAAGGTTGAAAAGAAACACCTTTCAAACCTTTCGAAATGATTAATCCCAGTAATGAATTTCTTCAAGCTATCTAGGATAGGAAGAAATCATTAAAAGGGAAAATGAAAATGGAATTGATGGAATCTTTAAAATTAGATACTCCTAAGTTTAGGAATTTAATTATTGAAGAGACTCCATCCGAGAAAATTAATGTTTTAAGTGAAACTAATGATTCTAATCCAGAAGATTTATTTAGATGACTTAAGTCTTGATAAATTCGATGGTTTAGAGATTAATAAGATTACTTGGCAAGAGCCTTAAAAACTGTATTATCAGCGAGCAACACCTCCTGATATTCTGTTAGAGGAAAAACCAAGTAATTATCAGAACAAATATTCTGCATGAACCACCTATGAATGGAACATAGATGGAGCCTCAGAACAGATGATTCTTAATGTATTAAATCAGATGATCATGTTCGCGAATACTAACAGGAGTATTCAGGGCATATCTGATTTACAAATCGCTGTACTTTTTATTTCTAGTTTCACTGGACAATTAAAAGGATGGTGGGATAACTACCTCAATGATGAACAGCGAATGAACATTTTAACTTCAGTTTAGAAAAATGAATTTGGAGTTAAAATACTTAATGAACAGAATGAACCAATTTAAGATGTTGTTAATACATTAATGTTCTGTATTAGTCAACATTTTATAGGAGATCCTTCTCACATCCGAGATAAGAATTTAGATCTCTTATCCAATATGAAATGTAAGTCTTTGGGCGAATTCCGCCAATACAAAGACATATTCCTCCAGAGAGTATTGATGCGAGATGATTGCAACCAATCTTTCTGGAAAGAGAAATTTCTAGCTGGCTTACCAACCCTAATAGGTGAACAAGTTAGATCCAAAATTCGTGAGGAATTCAATGGAGAAATTCCTTACAACAATCTATGTTATGACGAGTTAACATCTTATGTTTATAAGATAGGAACTCAAACGTGTAATACAATTCGACTGCATAAGCAGTTGAAAAAAGAAAAACAATTAAAAAGACAAAGCCTTGGAGAATTCTATCAACATTATGATCCATCTTTTGTCTTTGATAATTTAAAATGTTTAGATTGTAAAAGGAAAACAAAGAAAAAATCTTCCAAAGATAAAGAAAAGAAGAAATTTTCTAAAAAATCCAGAAAACAATCTAAAGACAATGAAGACCCTAAATGGAAATATTCTAAGAAAAAGAATAAGAAACCTTTTTCGGCAATAAGATGTTATCTGTGTAACAAATTTGGACACACAGCTGACAAATGCAAGATCAAGAAGAAACTCGATGCTCTTGATCTAGACAAAAAACATCTTGAAGAAATCCTTGAAATATTCGAAGGATATTCTTCTTCAGAACCTTCTTCGTCAGGAGAAGAAGGACTCCAATGTAATGATCTTGAATCATCCTTAGAGGAAGATTCAATCAATGTCCTAACTAAGGAAGAAGAAGAAGTTACTTAATACTAAACATTGTAAAACCTATGCTTAAGTGATTGCAAAAACATGAGAACGCTTAAACTCAAACACGTCGATTAAAACATTCGTATTATGTTAAGATTATATATACAAAACGTAAAGAAACAAAAATTTTACAACTCAATGAAAAAGAAGAAATACCAGGGAAGTATTAAAGCAAACGTTGTTACCTTGTATGCGATCTACTTGATTAATAACTCACATAATGATCTCAAAGACTCTATAGAGCATACTTTATATGTATTGTTTAAGGTAAAGCAAATCTAAAGTTTCATAATATGATCTATTTAAATGATGTGAATAGTAGTAGACGTGATTTTAATTTTTAAGTTAAAATAAACCTTAATTCAATTTGAAAATTTTGTTATGATGTCATGATCACACCATGGTAGATTTTTAGTATCATTAATATTAATAATGACAATAATAAATCTTAATAAATATGAAGTAGGTGATGTGTTTGTCGCATGTGCATGTGAATGTGATCTTGGTTAAAATCTCTATGAATGACTTAGTTGCGTAATTTGTAATTTGATTTGCTTAGATATAGTTTTCTTGTTTCATTTATTCTTATAGTCTTATATGTTAGATGTGCGGTCTAATGGTATGTATCTGATTTTTGTTGGGTAAAAATCGAGGAAAAATTTGGGTTTATTGAAATGAATTATATGGATATGATAAGCTTATATATGGTGCTTTCTTCTTTTAAAATGAATGTAAAAAGATATTAGGTTACAGTTGAACCTACCCTGCACACACCTTGGAACCTATACTTTAAGGTATATAGAGTATAGGTTTCAAAATACATTGTACCTATCTTATAAAATATTATTAAACGATATCAATAAATAATAATATTATAATTTTTTAGCAAAAAATGTTATAGTAAAAAAGAAAAAAAAAGAACCTAAGTCCTTCAGTTAATAACCCTAAATGTTTAAATTTAATGTTGCCCTTTTTCATTTCTCTTATTCTTCCCCCATTTTCCTCTCTGATTTTAGTTTTTTTTTTTTAATTCTTTTGCCTTATTCTTTTTTATTTTCTAAGCAGTAAGAGCATAGAACTTGAAATAATTAAGGCCCATTTTTTTTTTAATTTCACATATTTTCTTGCAAGTTGTATAAATTTTGCATATTAAGAATTTTTAATTCATATATAAATTAATTTCTTAATATTAAATAAACTTGAAATTTATAAGAAAAAAGGTAAAATATATAAGTTTAATAGAGTACCCTATATCCTGTAGGTTTTATAGAGTATAGGGTATATGATGATTCCAAGGTATTGATGCAGCGTGGAAAGCGAAACGAAACAACCCGAATATGGATTGGTTTCGCATAACAAAGAGACACTCTTTGATGCAAATCGGGTTGCGCACAACCGGGAAAAAGGAGAAAATTCTCTCACGAAAATGTATTTGATAATAAAACAAAACGTAACCCTAACATATCTGACAAAAGGGTATTATACTTCCCATAAAATATCTAAAAGGGGAAAATCTAAGCGTACACGTGGAAATAAATAATAAAATACACGTCTATAACTTGTCGCATACACGGCCGTGCCTCCAGGCCGTGTATGTTTCTGGGCAAGTGACAAGCCTAGTACACGGTCTCATACACGTCCGTGCCTCTAAGCCGTGTATGATTATGTGAAAGTTCCTGTCCGAATACACGGCCGTGTCCAGGCCGTGTATGGGAGCCGTGCATGCTTCTGTGGGATACCCTGATCGAATACACGGTCGTTATACACGGCCGTGTATGGAAACCGTGTATGTCTCTGTGGAAATCTTGGTAAAATACACGGCCGTGCTTCTGCCTATGTGTAGAGGCCGTGTATACTTCTGTGAGTTCCTTCCAAACACTAAACGGCCGTGGCACAAGCCGTGTGTCTGCCCATGCCTCGTGTGTCTCCATCATTCTCCCCCACTAATGGAGAACTCGACCTCGAGTTCTCATCCGGATATAAAGGAGTATCATCGGGTAAAAAGGTGATAGATCCGCAACATTAAAAGTACAGGAGATATTCATATCTTCTGGGAGTTGTACAACATATGCGTTGTCATTTATCTTATGTACAACTTCATAGGGTCCGTACCTCTTAGGTTGAAGTTTCCCATATTTCCCTACAGGGAAATGCTCTCTTCGGAGGTAAACCATGACCTGATCGCCTACTGCAAAGAGCTTCTTCCGTCTATGCTTATCTGCATCCCCTTTGTATCGTGCATTGGACTCCTCTATCTTTCGTTTAACTTCCTCAGTAGTGGCTTGGTGTTTTTCTGCCATATGTTTAGCCGCCACATCACCCACCATATCCTTGGGTAATTTGAGCAAGTCTAGCGCATGTTGTGGTGCCTTGGTGTATACCACCGAGAATGGTGATCTCCCAATAGTTCGGTGGACGGAACTATTGTAAGCGAATTCAGCCTGAGCCAGTGCTTGATCCCATTATCCCGGCTTCTCGCAGCAGATGCTTCTAATGACATTTCCGAGGGTCCTGTTAGTTACCTCGGTCTGACCATCGGTTTGGGGATGAGCGGTACTACTGTAATTCAATGACGAATCAAACAGATACCAAAGAGTCCTCCAAAAAAGACTGAGGAATTTGCTATCCCTGTTGGAAGTAATGGATTTTGGGACTCTATGCAACCGCACCACTTCCTTGAAGAACAACTGCGCAATAGCTCGTGCATCTACGGTCTTCCTGCAAGGAATGAAATGAGCCATCTTGGAAAACCTGTCAACTACAATAAACACGGAGTCAGCACCTCGTTGGGTACGAGGCAAACCCAGTATAAAATCCATCGATAGGTCCTCCCAGATGTTTGATGGTACGGGAAGAGGGGTATATAGGCCAGTGTTTTGGGATTGTCCCTTAGACACTTGGCAAATGTAGCACCTTTCCACAATCCGATACACATCTCTTCTTAACCGAGGCCAAAAGTATCTTTCAGTTACTGCGGCTAGGGTCTTATCTCTACCCATATGTCCCGCCAGTCCTCCACCATGCAGATCTCGGATAAGCTTTTCCCGTAAGGAAGTTTCAGGAATGCACAGCTGGTTCCCTTTCATCAAATACCCCTCATGGATATGATAGTCGTCACACGGTTCCCTGTTGGTACACTTAATCCAAGTGTCCTTGAAGTCGCTATCATTTTCATACAATTCCTTTAGCTTCTCAAAACCAACAATGTCCGCACTTAAAGTAAGTAGGACATTCGCTCTTCTACTCAGGGCGTCTGCGACCTTGTTTTGCACACCCGACTTGTGCATCAACCTGAAAGGAAACCTCCGCAAGAACTCAATCCATCTGGCGTGCATGTCCTTACTAATCCGGGTCTGGCCACTCAAGTGTTTAAGAGCCCCACAATCCGAATACAAAATGAACTCTTTCCCGACCAAATAATGCTCCCACACTTTAAGGGCCCTCACTACGGCGTAGAACTCCTTATCATATGTAGACCAAGTCCTCCTTGCTTCACACAATTTTTCACTGTAAAAGGCTATTGGTCTCCTCTCTTGTGATAATACTGCACCAACCCCAACCCCACTGGCATCGCAATCCACCTCGAACAACTTCTTAAAGTCCGGTAGCCCTAGTACAGGAGCGCTACACAATTTCTGCTTCAAGTTCATGAAGCTCGATTCCGATTCTTCGCCCCATTGGAACTTTCCCTTCTTCAAGCATTCAGTCAGGGGGGCAGCAATGGTACTAAAATGCCTAATGAATCTTCTGTAGAAACTAGCTAGACCGAGGAAACTTCTCAATTCTGTAACAGTTCTAGGAACATGCCATTCTCTAATCGCCTTCACCTTCTCATCATCCACCATCACTCCTTCACTACTAACCACAAACCCAAGGAACAACAGTCGCCTTGACATAAACGTACACTTTTTTAGATTAGCGAACAGCTTGTTCACCTTTAGTGCAGATAACACACACTTTAGATGCTCCAAATGTTCTTCCTCGGATCTACTAAATATTAGAATATCGTCAAAGTACACTACAAGGAAACGACCATTGAAAGGTTTCAATACCTGATTCATTACCCTCATGAAGGTGCTTGGTGCGTTACTCAACCCAAATGGCATCACTAGCCACTCATACAGTCCCTCCTTGGTCTTAAACGCCGTCTTCCACTCATCTCCGGGACGGATCCGAATCTGGTGATACCCACTTCGCAAGTCTATCTTGGAGAAGATAGTAGCGCCACTCAAACGGTCCAACATATCCTCGATGCGGGGTATATGGAATTTATACCCTATGGTAATCTTGTTGATAGCTCAGCTATCAACACACATCCTCCAGCTCCCATCTTTCTTGGGAGTTAATAACGCTGGAACCGCACATGGACTTAAGCTATCTCGGATGAACCCTTTGTCCAAAAGCTCTTGGACCTTCTCCTGTAGGATTCCGCCTTCCTTGGGACTCATTCTGTAATGCGGGAGGTTTGGGAGACTGGCTCCGGGCACCAGGTCTATCTGGTGTTGAATGTCCCTCAGAGGGGGTAGCCCCTCGGGTAGGTCGTCTGGAACCACTTCCTTGAACTCCTCAAGAAGATCCTTCACTGCCCCTGGCACTTCTCCATCAAGTTCCTCCCCTCCTTCGGTTACACCTTTCACGATGAGGGCGTGCACCACTCGCGACTCCCTTAAGTCTTCCATCACTTCCTTCTCAGATTAAGTGACAATTAAGAATGATCGACTCTCAACCTTCTTTCCTTTAGCTCGTCCTTCCCTCTTCAACGGCAACAAGGTGTACTTCACACCCTCCTTCTCCAACCTGTAGACATTCTCTTTACCCGCATGTTGCGCGTTTACGTCAAATTGCCATGGTCTCCCAAACAAGATGTGGCAAGCATCCATGTCTACAATGTCGTAGAATGCTTCGTCGCGGTACTTCCCTATTGAGAAAGGTACCCTGCATCTCTCCTTGACTTCAATTTTCTCAGCTGCCTTAATCCAACCAATAGTGTACGGATTCGGGTGCTTCTCGATGGGTAGCTGCAGTTGTTTCACAACCTCCCTTCCTATGATGTTCTCACAACTACCGCTGTCTACTATTAACTCAAACAACTTCCCCATGATAGTACACCATGTACGAAACAACTGGTGTCTCTGCGTGATCTCTTCTTGCTTCGGGGTGAGCATCATGCGCCGAATTACATATGTTGGTTCCGCTGTTTCTTCTTCTTCCTCATAATATTCTCCCTCTCCATCGGGCTCACAGCAGATCTCCTCATCATCTTCCCTATCAAGGATGTTGACGCTCTTCCTCGATGGACATTCATTTGATCGATGACCCGGTTGGTTGCATCGGAAACATTTGCCCAATATAGGTTTGGCATAGGGATTGTTCTGTCTTTGAGCTCCCTTCTGCTCCATCGGCTTCTTCCCCTCACTTTTCTCTTCCCTCCTGGACATGTCCTCGGTTGGTTTATATGGTGTAGTCCTACTTTTCTCAAATACCGGCCGACTACCACCACCCACAGCTTCGCCTACATATCCCTTCCGTCCTCCTCCATATCTACTCCCTTGTTCCTACAACACAAGTTCAGCTCGGAGAGCCAAGTTCTTTGCTTCTATAAGGGTTCTCACCATCGTAACCCCAATCTTGTCTTTAATTTGGAGCTTCAGTCCTTCTACATACCTTGAAACTTGCTGACCTTCGCTCTCCCTCAAATCATTCCGCTCCGCCAACCTCATGAACTCTGCCGTATACTCATGCACGGAACGTTGTCCTTGGCGGCACCGCTGATATTGTTGGAACAATATTTGCTCATAATCCAGCGGGAGGAAATCATGTTGCAGCAACTGCTTCATGCGATACCATGATCTCACCGGGTGTTTTCCTTCCCTCTGCCTCCTACTTTGTAGCCTCTCCCACCATGCCGAGGCGCCACTCTTTAACCTGCATGCCACCATCCTTACACGACGGTCCTCGGGAATCTCCATGTAGTCGAAGAACCGGTCCACTTCCGCAAGCCAATCAAGGAAACCTTCGATGTTGAGGCTACCATCAAACCATGGGATGTCGACCTTCAAACAATAGTCTCCACCGTCCCCTTGTTCATAGCCTCCACGGTTCCTCCTGTAATCACCTTCTCTAGGGTGGTTTCCATGATGATCCATCCGATGACCACCGCCTCTACCACCACGCCCTTGCCGTGGTCTACTCACGTACATATCATCACTTTCTTCGCTGGACTCCTCACTCTCCACACGTCCCCACCTATTCTCAACGACAGGTCGGATCACGTGTCCGCCGAATTCCTCCACCGCACGTGGTGGATTTCTGCCAGTGCCTCCAACCCTATTGGGGTCTACCACCAGAGCATCGAAACGCTCGATCAGTTCATCAAGACGCCGTTCCATACGCCCGACCTTCTGATACATTGCGTCGAACTCTGCCCTCGGAACCCATTGATGGTTCCCTTGAAACCTTGCCTCTTGAACACCGTCGAACCCACTAACCTTTATGGACCTATTTTCTCTTAGTTTTAAACTCTCACTAAACATTACTATAAAAAACCATTTATTGACAGAAAAATATTAGCCCCCATTTCAATTTTCAAGAAAACACTTTAAGATAAATGTTCTCAAGAAACCTATTAAGGCTATTCTACTCCTTAAGGCGCTTAATATCCATTAAACCTTATACAAATGTAGTTGTTTTCTTATAAGTTTAAGGTTAAGAGTAGGCATCTTAAATGTGATTTAGGTGCAAAGGTATGAAAATCACTTAACTCAAGTGGGTTTTAGGTGAGGATTTTATTGATCTACTATACGACTTAATGGGTTATGGCTCCGACGAGGAGATATGGAATGAGATTTTGGAGATACAACTCATCGAACATTTTTATGATAGAGATTTGTTGTGTTTTGGACTATGTTTTTATATTTTTAGTTGTACTGAGACTTATTAGAGGGCTCCTATGGCTCTACGGCCTGTTAGTTGTGACTTGTATCTTTTGTGGGCCCTAAAAGTCCTATGACCTAGTTTATTCTTTCTTGTCTTACTACAGGTTTTTATAACC
>JBBMOL010000002.1:0-115358 GCA_037954665.1 Laguncularia racemosa | reverse complement strand
TAGCATTATAACTTTTCCTTTTCGTGTATCGAACTCCAAGTTCCAATAATAATAAAAATAAAGTTTCAATATTATAACGTTTCAATCAATTGTGGCCTCCTTTTTTTCTTTCAAGCATCCGGTGATACAAGATCATATTTACATACACACATTGAAACTGAAAAATGCAAATCCCAGGTGTCAAAGATAGCTCCCAAACAACTGAATCCTCCAAGAGCCCAATCAATACCTGCTCTAAGACCAAAATGGCAACAAATTGTAATAAACACGACAACCGCAACATCGAGCCACTAGAGATTTCGTGATCCACCAACTATATCAGATGGGAGAAAGGGTGTACCGAGTCTCGGATGTCACTCAACCCGTGCTAGATGATGTAGGTCTAGAATTAAAAACTTAAATGGAACAAGTCAGGGCCTGGATGGAAGTATACTTTAAAGCTGTAGACTACAAAAAGGATGTCTGGAAGGGCAAGTTTAAGGAGTCTGACTAAAAAAACAAAGCTTTGGAAGCTCAGCTGGAAAAGACCCAAGCTAGCGTTAAAGAATTGGAAGCCGTCATCAGCAGGGAACTAGTGCCTATGCAGCTAAAGAAGAAGAAGACTAGGAACTAGATTAGCATTATACTTTTTCTTTTTCGTGTATCGAACTCCAAGTTCCAATATTAATAAAAATAAAGTTTCAATATTATATCGTTAATCAATTGTTGGCTCCTTTTTTCTTTCAAGCATCCGTGTGATACATGTATCATATTTACATACACACATTGAACTGAAAAATGCAAATCCAGGTGTCAAAGATAGCTCCCAAACAACTGAATCCTCCAAGGAGCCCAATCTATACCTGCTCTAAGACCAAAATGGCAAACAATTGTAATAACAACGACAACCGCAACAACGTAAGCGCTGATACTGCCTTGGACCCGAGGATCGTATCCCTAGAACAAGCGATTCAATAGCTAGCCGCATAAGTCTACCTCCTGACAGAGAGTATTGGCCTCCTTCGCACCACCCAACTAACTCAGGAAGAGCATTTAGAGGCTAGGAAAGGAAAGGCAGTAGAGGGTTAACCTCTAGAGTATGAGGAAATCAACTCCCACCTCAACTTAAAATTCGAGTATGAACCGAGAGTCAACCTTGGCCTAACTTCGGATGATATAAAAAAGGAAATGGAAGAAAGGAAAAAGGAGATGGAGAGAAAACTTTTCCAACAACTGGCTGACAAGATGAAGACGTTAGAAGGGCCTGACAGCTTTAAGCATGCAGGAATCACCAGCCTACTAGTATATGGGGAAGAAACTTATCTAAAGAGTTTAAGGCCTTAGAATTCGAAAAATATGACAGCACTGAATGCCCTAAGATGCATACAAAGCTATATGTGTGGAAGATGAGCAAATATGCCCTATATGACCAACTCATGGTCCAGACCTTCCAAGATAGCCCCACAAGCCTCGCCCTCGTCTGGTATGCACACTTAGACTTCAGCCAAGTCTACACCTAGGAAAGACTCGCCCGAGCATTCTACGACCAATACAAATTCAATATCGAAGTTGCCCCTTCGGTAATGGATTTAAGAAGCATTCAAAAGAAACATGCTGAATCCTTTAAGGAGTATGCCCAGCATTAGAGAGCTCAAGTCGCTAGGGTAACAACCCCAATCTTTGAGAAAGAGTTAACATTCATCTTCGTCAACACTCTAGAGAAGACTTACTTACATCTGGTAAGCTAGACGTCATCTAGTTTCACAGAGTTAGTGGCAGCAGGGTGCCGAATCGAGAATGCCATTACATGAGGAAGACTCCAGCCAGTCGACCATCCCAGAGTTGCATCATCTCAAAGGCCCATGGGAGGTAATAAATCCAAGGAATCCATCGTCAGCACGGTTAACTCCGATAAGGTCGACAAGGTTGGGTCCCGCGTGACATTTCAAACCACGAATGCCCTAATCCAACAATCACCAATGAATCACACCTAGGTTACCAAGTCATGAGACAATTAACTCTGATACCAATCTCGCTCAGCCAGGTCTTTACGCGGTTACGAGCAGATAATTTGATCAGCTATGAGATTCCCAGTTATTGGTACAAGCCAAGAAATTTTAACATGAGCCTTAAGTGCGATTATCTTATGGGGCAAGAGGGTCATTCCACAGACAGATACTGGAGGCTACAAAACAAGATTTAAGACCTGATTGATGCTAGAATAGTGTAGTTAGATTTAGTCAATGCACTAGCACCCAATGTCAACACCAACCCATTGCCTAACCACAAGCCTACCGTCAATATGATTACATCCGAAGAGCCAGACTCCAAATCAAAAGAGTCCCCAAAACAGGAGAAGATAATAGCGCAGTAAGAAAGTCACTCACACCAAGTCTCAAATAAAAAACCTAAATCACATATTAAAAAGAAGCAGTTAGCCGGAGACCCAACAATCGGTACCTAAGTGAATCATATGGGAGGCTCAAGTATCTAGTGAATTACTCTTTCACCCTAACCGAGTATGGGCTACCTATTGGATGGGGGCCCGAATTTGAGAAAGAAGATAACCCACCAAAGGAAAAAGAGGAGTCCATAAACATGATAAAATCGGATCCTAAGTCGATAGTCATAAAGTGCTACAAGGGACAAGTTACTGTGGTGCAAATCCCGAAGAAGAGATATGTATTCAATGTCCCAATACCCTCAGAAAGGTATAAAGTGGCACCATTTGACTATCAAACCCTCGAATTAGAAAAACCCCTCATCGTAGGAGGAATCACCCGTTCTGGGAGAATTTATGACTCTAAATACAAGATACAAACTGAAGAGCCTAACACTACGGTAGAGAAAGAGGAAGAAGAGGGACTCTTTACATTCACAAAAACGGTCAAGGCAAGCGAATACAAAATCATGGCACAACTTAACAAAGTTCCAGCCTAGATATCACTTATGGGCCTCCTCACAACATTTGAGCCTCACAAAGAAGTACTCTTTAGAGTACTTAAACAGATCAAGGTACTAGAAGGCATCACAATAAAGAAATTGAGTCATGTGGCAGATTCAATCTTCACCATGAATCAAATATCTTTCTCTCCCGAAGAGCTTGGAGAAGATGGAGACCAACACGCAAAACCACTGTTTATAGTGGTAAAATGCAAGACACAATTGTCTTTAGAGTACTCATAGATAATGGATCTTCCCTCAATGTATGCCCTTTGGCTACCTTTGACCTGCTGGGGGTCAATGTGAGCAACATCAAGCCAATCTCGATAGTGGTTAAGACCTTCGATGGGTCTAAGAGAGAGATAGTAGGGGAAATCAGCTTGCTAGTGGAGATTGGTCCATAAATGTTCCACATATCCTTCCAAGTCCTTGACATTCTAAGATCTTTCAATCTGCTATTGGGAAGGTCGTAGATACATACCACTGGACCCATAGCCTCTAGTCTACATCAAAAGGTCAAGTTCATAACAAATGGACAGATCATCACCATACTGGGAGAGCAAGACTATGCTATCTATAAAGAAACCGCTATACCCTACATCGGGGAAGGAGATTTTGAGGACTTTGGGCTCCAAATATTCAATAAAGTGAGTATGGTAACAAGTAAGGAGGGCCATCAGTTCAAGGAGGGACAGTAAGGGATGTTTGGGCTAAGGTACGTTCCTACATCCCAAGAAGAGGCACAAGCAAGAGGTATTAGAGGCAGAAGGAAAGAGAAACTAAGTGATACCCATATGCATTTTCCACACCTCCAATAATCATTCATGCGAGCAACTACCGTTTAAGAGCCAAAGATGAGCGAAACCGACGTCAGTAATAATGGCTTAACCTCTCGCACGTCCAATTAACATCCAACTCTTAACAATTGGTTCTGTTATCCTGTTGATAGCACTAGGTCAGCTCAAGGATAGGGAACAATTATTAAACAAATTTCCTTTGTAGTTAATTATTCTTCAAAGTCAATAAATTACAGCTTATTTCTTTTGCTTATATACATACGTTTTTGCTCCACTTTCCCCACAGATTCCTTATTGTCGAAAGTCAAAGACATTTCGCGTAGGTAAGTAATGAAAACAACAATATTGTTTCCGACACTGCTGGGTCAGCCCTTGGAAGCGATGTCCTTGACCATGAAATAATACAAGAAAATTAGCAAAAACATGAATAAAGTAAAATCTCAATCGATGAGCTGATGGAGACAGTAAACCTACGAAGTGTAGAGGAACCTAAAAACCTCAAGATTGGGGCCAATTTAAGTGACGAGAAAAAGCGTGAGATAACCGAGTTGTTAACTAAATATGCGGATGTATTCGCCTGGTCATATGGCGACATGCCAGGACTCGACTAGTCAATAGTACTTCACAAACTTCTTACGAGAGAAGATGTCAAACCTAAAAAACAAAAATTGAGAAGGTTTAGGCCTAACATCTTACTAAAGATCAAAGAGGAAGTAAAAAAACTATTAGAGGTGGGGTTTATTGAGGTATCAGACTATCCAAAATGGGTAGCAAATATAGTCCCCATTCTAAAGAAGAATGGGAAAGTGCAAGTTTGCATAGACTTCCGAGACTTAAATCAAGCTACACCTAAAGGCAATTTCCCTCTACCTCACATTGACGTCCTAGTAGATAATACTGTAGGGAATCATCTCTTTTCATTTATGGATGGTTTCTCAAGATATAATCAGATAAAAATGGCTGAAGAAAATAAAATTAAAACAATATTTATCACAACATGGGGAACTTTCTGTTACAAAGTTATGCCATTTGGTTTGAAGAACGCCGAGTTAACGTATTAGAGAGCCATGGTCGCGATACTTCATGACATGATACAACGAGAAGTTGAAGTATACGTTGACGATATGATAGCTAAGTCTAAGGGAGAAGAAAGCCATGCAATTATCCTGAAGAAATTATTGAAGCGGTTAAGAAAGTTTCAGCTCAAGTTAAATCCTGAAAAGTGTACTTTTGGGGTCACAACAGGCAAGCTGTTAAGGTTTGTTATAAGCTGAGAAGGTATTAAAATCGATCCTGACAAGGTAAAGGCCATACTGGAATTACCCTCTCCGCGCACTATCAAGGAGGTAAGAGGTCTACTAGAAAGATTGAATTACATAGCCCGTTTCATCTCACAGCTTACAGATAAATGCCGTTCACTATTTCGTCTGCTGAAAAAGAATGCTTCGGTAGAATGGGATAATGAATGCGAAGAAGCATTCAGAACGATCAAAGATTATCTCACCAATCCCCCAGTCTTGATAGTTCCAAAACAAGGAAAGCCCTTATTCTTGTACCTCATGATACTCCTTGAATCCATGGGGTACGTTTTGGGGTAGAAAGATGAAGAAGGATAGGAACATTCCATATACAATCCAAGCAAGAAGTTCATAGACGAGGAACAGTGGTACTCTGAAATAGAAAGGACTTGTTGTGCTTTGATTTGGGTCATGCACCAGTTAAGGCAATATACCCTTTACTACCCATTGAGTTGCTAACAAGACACGATCCCCTAAAGTACTTGGCAGAGAAGCCTGTTTTGTTAGGAAGGATCTCCAAATGGCAAATTCTCTTACCAGAATTTGATATCACATATATAAATAAAAATTCGATAAAAGGGTAATCTTTAGCTGCTCAGTTAGCAGAACACCCAATTGAAGGAGATACCTGAGAATCACAAGCCTAATTCCTTGATGAAGATATATTAACAGTGGAGGGCGAACCAACAGAAGACTATGAGATAGAACAAAGCCCTAAATGGAAGATGTTCTTTGATGAAGCTGCCAATGTATTCAGTTGTGGGATCAGGGTAGTGCTAATATCACTAGAAGGAACATAACTCCTCTCATCAACAAGACTCACATTTCCATATACTAATAATATTGCGGAATATAAGGCGTGCATCCTCGGCCTCAAAATGGCGAGCTACATGAAAATCCATGAATTAGAAGTATGTGGAGATTCTTCACTCATCATATTACAAACGCGAGGGGAATACAAAACTAAAGACCCCAAATTGGTACCATACCATCAAAATTTGATAGAGTTGATCGACAAATTCGAAGCAGTCGCCTTCACATACATCCCGAGGACTTGAAATCAGTTTGTAGATGCCCTCGTCACATTAGCATCTATGATTCAGATAACAGGGGAGCCGAAGTCGAACCATTGAAAATAGAAATTGTAAATCAGCCTACCTATTGTCTAGTAATCGAAAAAGCACAAGATGATAAGCCATGGTATTACGATATCAAGACTTTTCTCCAATAAAGCAAATACCCTGAAATGGCTAGTAAAAATAACCAAAGAACACTCAGAAGGTTAGCAAGTCATTTCTTACTAAATGGGCCTATGTTTTATAGAAGATCACCTAAAACCACATTACTAAGGTGCGTAGATAAAAAAGAGGCAAGTGAACTAATGAAAGAAGTGCACGAAGGAGTATGTGGACCTCACATGAACGGCTACATGTTAGCCCGAAAAATCATGATAATGGGTTATTATTGGTTAACAATGGAATCAGACTGCATCAAATATGTCAAGCATTGTCACTTGTGTCAA
The DNA here is from genome assembly GCA_037954665.1 of Laguncularia racemosa. Lineage (NCBI taxonomy): Eukaryota > Viridiplantae > Streptophyta > Magnoliopsida > Myrtales > Combretaceae > Laguncularia > Laguncularia racemosa. The sequence continues at coordinate 108,819 of JBBMOL010000002.1, read as the reverse complement.
GTTTATGCAAACTGAATAAATGCCCCGCCTAAAGAGCTTCATTCGTTGTTTGCACCATGGTCATTCTCCATGTGGGGGATCGATATCATTAGGCCAATCACTCCAAAAGCATCCAATGGTCATAGATATACTAGTAGGCATCGATTACTTCACCAAATGGGTAGAAGCTTCATCATATGCCAGTGTCACCAAAGGGGTAATAGTCCAATTCCTGAAGAGGGACATAATAGCCCGCTATGGAGTTCCTGAATAAATTATTACCAATAACGGCACCAACCTTAACAATAAGTTGATGATAGATTTGTGTCAATACTTCCATATAAACCATAGAAATTCGACTCCCTATCGTCCTCAGATGAATGGGGTAGTGGAAGCAGCCACCAAGAACATCAAGAGAATTATCGAGAAAATGACGATCACTTACAAAGATTGGAATGAGATGCTACCATTCACCCTCATGGCTTATAGAACCTCAATTCGAACATCTACTGGAGTTACCTCATATTCTCTAGTATATGGTATGAGGCAGTTCTACTAATTGAAGTTGAAATACCATCCTTCAAGATCCTATCAGAAGCGTAGTTAGATGAGTTAGACTGGGTAAAGAAGAGGCTTGACCAGCTAAATTTGATCGATGAAAAAAGACTCGCTACATTATGTTACGGCCAGTGCTACCGACAAAGAATGGCCCGAGCATTCAATAAGAAAACAAGACCTCGATGTTTCAAAGAAAGAGATTTGGTGTTAAAGAAAGTTCTCCCAAATGCTCAAGATTCAAGAGGGAAGTTTACCCTAAATTACGAGGGCCCATATGTTGTAAAAAAAGGTGTTGTCAGGAGGAGCTTTAATATTAACTCAAATGGATGGTCCAGAATTGAGAGAGCCTATTAATATAGATGTTGTTAAGATGTACTATCTTTAAGTAAGAAAATTGAAATTTTGCCAAGGTTTACAAATGTCAATATTTAGTATAAATTTCGTTGAGTTTAGTTTTCATTCCTTCTACAAGCAAAGTTAATGTCTCCGAATAGTCGATTACTTTGCCTAATTCCCATTGAACAAACTTTCATAAACACACTACCCATTGCCTCACCATAAATAATGAACATTGAAGTGATAACAAATCTCGATAGATTTTGTGATATAATTCTACCTATTTTTTTAGCATTAAACCTGGTGCATTAATAGGATAACACCACAATTACAAGAGTCATGCTCATAAGAAAGAAAGTACATTAAGGCCCTCAACCCTACTTTGAAGCAAGAGTAAGCAAAAAAGGAGCAAAGTAGCACGAAGATTCAGTTGTTTAGTTGCTATCTGCGGTAAACCGGTAAGCATTTAGAGTAAATAACCATCATTCATCATGAATCACATATTCTAAGATAAGCAGTCTAAAAGACATTTATTATCAATCATTTGACCAGTTCACTAGAAGCGTTTTCAGAAGTATTAGGTAAGTCAGCTCACAATAGGGCACTTTCCTGGATATTTTTTCTTAAAGTCAACTCATAATGGGGTACTTTCCTAGACATCCGCTCTCAGGGTTAGCCTATAGGGGCACCTTCTGAGACAACTATTCCTCAAGGTTTCAAGTCCAAGGAGACGCTTCTCGCTATTGGTTGTTAGCTCACAATAGGGCACTTTCCTAAGATATCCCCTTTTATGGTTGTAACTCTAAATAGGACGCTTCCTAATTATCGATTAGTCAGCTCATAAGAGAACTTTTCTAGATAATTTATCGTTTAGTTAGCTCATAGGAGCACTGTTCTAGATAATTTATCGATTAGTTAACTCATGGGAGCACTTCTCCAGATAATTTATCGATTAGTCAGCTCATCAAAGCACTTTTCTAAATAATCCTTATGATTGCAATTATAAATAAGACGCTTCCTAATTATCAATTAGTCAGCTCATAAGAGCATTTTTCTATATAACTTATCGGTTAGTCAGCTTATAAGAGCACTTTTCCAGATAATCCTTGTGGTTGTAAGTCTAAATAAGACGCTTCTTAATTATCAATTCATTAGCTCATAAGAGAACTTTTCTAAATTATCCCTGTCGAGTCTAATTTTTGAATTCCCATTCCCAATCCGATCTAAACTAGACCCTATGCTCATCTAATATAGATCCTCGACTTGAGTTAGGAATTTCATTTGATTTTTGGAGTCGCCACCCAACTGTTGTTGGGAAAAAGTGAATTAAGACTAAAGGAGCGGATTAGTCTTAATTTGGACTACTAGTCGTCGTTATTTCCTCTTCTCGTTTTTGTGAGAAGAGAAAAAAGGGAAAACCAGAGTTTCTAAGTCCGGAGGCTAACCTATTAAAACCTATGCGGTTACCACCTAATCTCCTAAAATTGTTCATCTTTAGAAATGTGTTTCTGTTAATTTTTGTTATGTCTTTGAATTTATTTCAAGAAAAAGGATTTTTCATTTATTTTATGGGTTGACCCGAATGGGTGCCTACGTACCTGTTACTCAGGATCAAACAAGCCGTAGTTCACTTTTTTTTCGAAAATCTTAAGTTTGTTTGGTGAATTTTGATTTTTGAAAACTCTTTTGATTTACGTTCTTAACATCTTTGGGATTTTTCTAAAAATTTCTAAGCCTAAACTTTGAATTTGATTTTTGAAAATGATTTTGGGAGAAAACATCTATTTTGAGTTTATTCGAAGAAAAGGATTTTCTAAGTGTTAAAACTTATTTTTACGATTCTTTTATAATTCTTTTGAATTTTTTATGATTTTTGTGATTTTTATGATTTTTGTGATTTTTGTGATTTTTATAAGTTTTATAAGTTTTTCATGATTTTTGTGATTTTTATAAGTTTTGTAAGTTTTTCATGATTTTTATAATTTTTATATTTTTTGTTGAAAATTTTATCTTAAGTTTATTTTCTATCCTATTTTGAAATTTAAAATTTTATTATTTTTTTTCTAATATTTCTATTATTTTCCTTCATTTTTATTTTTATTTTATTTTTCCTTATTTCCTATTTTCTATTTTCTATTTTCTACATTATTAAATCGTAGAAAAATACAATTCCTACATTTTCTTACTTATTGACAATATAAATAAATAAATGGCTAACAATATAATAAATAATAATAAATAAATTCAACATAAACAAATAAACAAAATAAATAAAATAAATAATAATAAAAATCTGGAAAATCCGACTTACCTGGATCCGGATCGGTGCGCGGGTCGGATCGAGCCGAATCGGGTCGGGTCGAATCGGTCGGACACGGCGGCGGTATTGGCTCGTTCACGGCGTTCCGGCGGTCGTTTGCGGCGGGTGAAGTGTCGAATCCTAGCTTCTTGGGGGTGCTGAATTCGATGGTGGTGGCGGTTTACTCCCAGAACGTCTCCTTGCGGTGGTTTGAACTCCGGTCGGCGGTCTCGGCTTCAAGTTCCTCCGGCGTACTCCGATTCGCTCCTTTCTCTCTCTTTCTCTCACTTTTTCTTCGTGTTTTAGCTTCCTCCTGTTCTCCTCTATTTATAGGAACCTCGAACTCCTCTTGGATAAGCTCGAATTGGCCGATTTAGATAAACCCATATTTTTTCGTTTTTGGATTCGGTTTTATCCCGGCGATTTGATGTAAATCTCTTGTTTTTCTTTGATTTTTCTGATGGATTTGGCTTTATCTTGACTTTAATCTAGAAGATTAAAAAGAAAACGGCCGATTTCGTCTTCGTCGGACTGGCTCCGGCTCCTCCTCCGATTTTCCTGGGTGAAGAAGACAATCACGCGCCATGCACGCGTTTCCTCTTGGCCAATCACATGCTGCCACGTGGCAGCTCCAGAGAAAAGAAAGAAAAAATTGCATCGAGTGCTCGGGGAAGATTCGAACTCGCGACCTCCAAGTCTCCCGTACGTTCCCAGCGCACGCACGAACCAGCTGAGCTGGCCCAATTTCCCGATTTTATTTACATCGCAAATTGTACATATGCGATGCAATTTTTTTTATTTTTTTGTATTTTTTGAAATTTCAAAAATTTGTAAAAATTGTTTATTATTCATTATTGCTATTTCTGAAATCATTTTTCAAAATTGAAGTGTTTTCCTATTTATTTTTATTTTTGAACATTTTTATTATTTTATGCTAAATTAGGAAAAATTGGGAAATTTTGAAAAATTGATTATTATTGAAAATTATTGACTCCTAGGGCAAAAATGGGGTGTTTACAATCCCCTTTAAGGTTGTTAGTCCTATAAGACACTTCCTAATATTGACAAGTCAATTCATGAGAGCACTCCTCTAGAACATTTCTTCTCCAACAGTCGTTAGTCTAGCTAGACGCTTCTGTTATCAAGTGGCTAGCTCATAGGAGTGCTTCCTTAAACAATCTATTCTTTACGGTCACTAGTCATGTAGGACGCTTCTTATTATCAGTTAGTCCACTCACAATAACACACTCCTAAACAATCCCTGAGATATTTCCTATTGTCAATTAGTTAGTTCATAAAGCACTTTTCTAGATGATATCTTACTCCAAGTCATTAGATTGTTTAAGATCATTCCCCAAGCAGTATTAATCATCACGAAGCATTCGTAGGATTATTAGCTCATGGAGCATTTTTCCTACTAGAACCAAGTTTAGATGACCAGCTAACTATGGCGTTATCTACTCAGTTTGTTGGCCAAAAATGGTGTTTTTCTAGTCTTTGTAGTTAAGTTTTTCAAACTTTACTACAAAGAGGGACAGCTATAAACACCCCATTTTTGCCCCTAATCATTAATAATGGTCAATTTACATTTTTTTTTTATTTTTTTAATTTTTCTTCTAATTTAGAAAAAATAAAGGAAAAATATTCAAAAAATAAAATAAATAGAAAAAGTATATCATTTTTAGAAAAAAATGATAGAAATAACAACAAAAGAGGTTAAATAATTTTTGTAAATTTTTTGGATTTTGAAATAATATAAAAATAATAAAATTGCATCGCATATATGTAATTTGCATTAAATAAAAAAACTAAGAAGTGGGCTAGCCCAACTAGTCCGGACCATGGCCTCGTGGCTCGATCGCGAGTTTGAAACGTGGGGGAAGCAATCTGCGTTTTGCAATTTTTTTTTTATTTCCTAGGATACGTGTTAGCACCGAATTGGACGGAGGGAACGTACACACTGGGCGTATGATCGTCTTTAACCTCCGTTTGAAACAGTCGTCGGCTGTAGGAAAATCCAAATCTGGCCGTTTTGATGCGATTTTTTGCCCAAATCCACTAAATCTTTAATTGAAATAAGATAAACATCATCCAATTAGAATCAAATTGCAACAAAATTCAAGATTTACATGAATCAAGAGCAAATCGGAGATGGATTTCAACCGTAAATCCGATTCGTGCCTATCGAAGGGAAATTTGAGCTTATCCAACTCAATTTCTAGTGCCTATAAATAGAGCACGACAGGGGGAAGCCAAATCAAGGATCGAAAGAGAGAAAAGAGTGAAAAATCAAAGGTTTCGAAGCTCGTCGGAGTTCCTCCCACACCACGACCGCCGATCAAGCCAAGAACCACCACCGGGAGGCGTTTTGAAGAAATCCACCACCACGGTTAGATTACCCACCCCCTAAAAGCTCAAATGCCGCCTTCAAATGTCCACAAAAACCACCGCAATTCCACTGTCAAAAACCTTATGATCACCACCTGATTTGACCTGACTTGCGATCCACGACCCATACCTAGGTAAGTCAGTTTTCCAATTTTTTATTTTTATTTTATTTTCTTATTCTTTATTTTATTTATTTATTATTAATCTGCATTTATTTATTTTATTTAGATATTTATTTCATTAGAAATTTATGATCTTGAAAATAGAGATAATAAAATAATAATGTTAGGCTTTTAATTAGTTTTTTTTTAGAATAAATATGTTTAGTTTAATCTAAAAATAATAAATAAAATAAAAATAATAAAAAAATAAATAATGAGAAAAAATAAATAAAATTTTTAAAATTAAATAATTAGTTAGGATAATAACATGAATTAATAACAGATCGTTTTATCACTTAGAAAAATCCTTTTTTCAAAATAAATCCAAAATTGGTTTTTCTTAAATCAAAATTTCTTTTAGAAAATAAAATAATAAAGCTTAGGCTTAGATTTTTTCCAAAATTTTGAAATGATAATGAATTTAAACCTGAGGTATTTTCATAATTAAAATTAACAAACCCACTAAAGCTTTTTATAAAAAGTGAACTATAACTTGTTTGATCTTGAATAGTAAGTATGTAGGTACCCTTACAGGGCAACTCTTAAAAGAAATAAAAAAAATTATTTTCCAAATTAGTATGAGTTATTTTAATATCCTGTTTTAATATGTATCCAAAATAAATAATAATAATAATAATAATAATAATAATAATAATAATAATAATAATAATAATAATAATAATAAAAAGAAAAAAAAGGAAAAAAAAAAGAAAAGATATCAGAATACAGTCCACATTTCAAAATGATAAGGTGGTAACTTTATAGTTTTAATAGGTTAGCACCCCGAGTCAAGAATCTCTGGTTTTCCTTTCTTCTTTTTCATTTATAAAAATAAAAAGAGGAGATTTCGTCGACTAGTTGTCCAAATTAAAATTAATTCGCTCAATTAGTTCTAATTTCAATAATTTTTCCCAACTTCAATTGGGTGGCGACTTCAAATAAATAATAAAATTCCTAGTTCAAGTCGAGAATTTATATTAAATGAGCATAGGATTTAATGTAAATCGGATCAGGAATATAAATAAAAAATTAAAAAATTAGACTCGACACCAGCGTGTAGCTGTTCATGTGAGGGCCACATGTTGTCTCATGTACCTCTTTCATAAATGTGTCTGCTTTTTTCTCATCTGCACATTTCAAAAATGTGTTGTCAAATGACTGCCTATATAGCATAGACCCACTTAGCAGAAAAAGACTCGCCAATCTTTTGAGCATTTTTTTTGTTTTTCTTGTTATCCTTTTCTAGATACCTTCCTTCCTAAAGATCTTGATGTCTTGCGTTCCTTCAACAGTTAAACAAAAAGTAGGTTTATCTTCAATCTCAATCCTTAGAGGTTGGATTTCTACCCTGTCTATTTTTTAGGTCAAAGGTGCTAATGTAGCTAAGGCATTAGTAAACTGATTCTACATCCTTGCTATATATGTGAATGTGATCTCTACAAACTTTGCTATTAATAGTGACAAGTGTTGGTGATAAGGTATCAATTTTGGATCTTTCGTCTTATATTCTCCTTAAGTTTGACAAATAATGAGTGAGAGTCCCTATATACTTCTAATTCATAAAATCCTATATCCAAAGCTATTTTAAGACCTAGAATGCATGCTTTGTATTCTGCAATATTGTTGGTAAATGGGAACATGAGCCTCATTGTTATAGGAAATTGGTTACCATTAGGTGAGACTAGCACCACTCTTACTCCATAGCCAAATACATTGGCTGCTCTATCAAAGTATAATTTTCATTTGAGAATTTTTTTCATTTTTAGAGTTAGAATCATTTTTAGCTACCAATACATCTTCATTTAGGAATTGTGCTTGTGGTTCTGGGGAAGTTCCTTCAAGTGGATGCTTAGCCAATTGATTAGCTAGAGCTTGACCTTTAACTGAACTCTTGTTCATATAGGTGATGTCGAACTCAGATAATAACATTTGCTATTTAGAAATCTTACTAATTAGGGTTGGTTTGTTTGCCAAATACTTTAGGGGATCATGTCTTTTTAATAATTCAACTGAACAGTAGAGTGTATATTGTTTGATTCAATGCATGACCCAAACTAATGAACAACATATCCTTTCTACTTCAGAGTATTTTTGTTTCCCTTCAGTAAATTGCTTACTCAGGTAGTAAGTGGCTTATTCCCTTCCCCTTTTGTCTATCTAGCCAAGCATATACCCAATAGATTCAAGTAGTGTTGTCAAGTACAAGAAAAATGGCTTACCAAGTTCAAGAGTCAGTAGTATAAGAGAATTCATGAGATATTACTTGATTTTCATAAAAGTTTCTTCGTATTTTTCGTTCCACTCTATGATGGCATTTTTCTTTAGTATTGTGAACAAGGGACAACATTTATCTATAAGTTGTGAGATAAACCGAGCAATATAATTCAAATGCCCAAGAAGTACTCTGACTTCTTTAAGTGTGTGTGAAAGTGGCATTTCCAGTATTGCTTTGACCTTATTTAAGTCTACCTTGATGCCCTTTTAACTGACAATAAAACCTAATAATTTCTCAAAGGTAACTCCAAAAGTGCATTTTTCTAGGTTAAGTTTCAGTTAGTATTTCCTTAACCGTTCAAACAACATTTTTGGAGTGTCTACATGGTCTTTCCCTTATTTAGATTTAGTGATCAAGTTGTCAACATACACCTTAATTTCTTGGTGCATCATATCATGAAATAATGCAACCATCACTCTTTAATACGCTGCCCTAGCATTTTTAAGACCAAAGGGCATAACCATGTAAGGTGTCCCAAGTTATGATGAAGGTTGTCTTGGTCTTATCTTCTTCTAACATCTTGATTTGGTTACACCTTAAGAAACCATCCATGAATGAGAAAAGATGGTTTCCAGCTATATTATCTTCCAAGACATTTATGTGGGGTAAAGGGAAATTATCTTTTGGTATTGCTTGATTTAGGTTTTGGAAATCTACGCATGCACGAACTTTCTCATTTTTCTTTATCACAGAGACTATATTAGCTTCCTATTCAAGATAATCTGATACCTTAATAAATCCAACCTTTAACAATTTCTTCACTTCTTCCTTGATTTTTAGTAAAATATCAAGCTGAAATCATCTTAATTTTTATTTCTTAGGTTTGATGTCTTCTTGTGTAGGCAGCTTATGAACTATGATTAATGGATCAAGTCTTGGCATATCTTCATATAACCATGCGAATACATCAAGATATTCAATTTATAACTTGGTTAACCTTCCTATTTACACATCATTAAGATTGCTCCCAATCTTAAGATTCTTAAGGTTATCCTTATTTCCTAAGTTAATTGTTTTAGTTAACGCATCAATGGAAATCCTACCATATTCATATCTTTGCCAATTTTCTTAAATTACTTTGTGATCATCAATATCATCCCCAACAATTAACCCAGTAGGGTCAGAGGTGTTATTAATATTTGTCCCCTCTACATGCGTGAGATATCCTTGATTTTCATCATTAGATCTGAATAATGTATAAAGAAAAAATGAATAAGTAGAAGGGAAAAGATGGAATGACATTGAGAAAACATCTCAAGACTTCATTGATTTTATTTATGTGGGTTAAACTTATTGGAAAAATAAAATAAAAACTCAACAAATATTAAATCATGGTCCACCCTTACTCTAAAGCAGGCTTATTACTATTTAAAGGAAGAGAGAACCAATTTTGAAGTAATTGGGAGCTATAGGATATGCCTATTGATTCTTGTTGCTACTTGTTTGTAAGCTCATTGGAGTTATCTTCTCTTGTAGATACCGGTATCTCAACATTGGTCGGATGGGTGAATGTAGTTTGGATTGGTGGAAAATTCATCGAGGCATTATACAGTTTGTCTCTCCTTTTCCCTTGCTTGAACCTCATCTGAAATTTTTCTTTTAAAGTAGGGACATATCCAAGACCAAATGTCCCTATTTGACCTTCTCTAAATTGCACCTTTTTTATATCCCGATACCTCGAAACTAGTAATCATACACACCTCATCAAATATTTAGAGTCTGAGGTTGTTCAAGCTTTCTTCTTCTATGTAGGGCATGGTCGTTTCTTTATAAATGATGTAATCTTGTTTGCCCACGACAATGACAATATGATTATTAGAAATGAATTTGACCTTCTAGTGAAGGCTAGAAGGAATGGTTTGTGTTGCATGGATCCAAGGCCTCCCAAGAAGTAAATTGAAGGACCTTAGTATGTTTAAGATTTGGAAAGGAATTCCAAATAATTACAGGTTGATTTCTACCATCAAGTCAATTTCCCTCCTTAATCCATCAAAAGCCCTTACCGTGGTAAAACCTGGTTTGATGTTAACTATATCAACACCCAACAGATTAAGAGTAGCTAGAGGGCATACATTGAGGGATGACCCATTATCGATGAGGACATTGGAAACAATCATGTTGTTGCACTTCACCACTATGAAAAGTGGTTTGGTGTGTTGATTACCTTCTTCCCTTAATTCTTCCATTGCAAAAGATATCCGATCAATGGTAAAAATGGAATTGATAAGGTGTGCCAAATTTTTAGTAGTTAGTCCCTATGGCACTTTAATTTCTCTCAAAGTTTTAAATAAGACTTCTTTGTGAGGCTTGGAAGAGAGTAAAAAATCAATAAGGGAGATTTGGGTTTAGGTTTTTGATAATTGCTCCATGATTTTATACTCATTGGACTCGATCATCTTTGAAAAAATTGACAACCCTTTTTCTTCCTCTATTATCGGCTTTATAACTTTGCTACTTAATTCACGAATTTTAGGTTTTTTCGTGGTCTCTTCTTCAAGGCTATAGACCCTTTCTAACTAAGTGATTCCTCCAATGATAGAACTTGAGGATTTCTCTTAATTAATCATTGCATAATTAAATGGGGTAGCCTTATAGTTTTCAAGTGCAAAGGGAACATGGAAAGTTTATTTCTTTGCTTTTAGGACTTTTTTCTCTTGTTTAGGTTTGTTGTAACATTTTAAGATCACTAGTTTGAATTTGGATTTTATCATGTTAATTGTTTGATAATTCTCCTTCTCATTCTAGGGGTTGTCTTCTTCTTCGAAATTCGAACCTAAACCACTTAGGGTAGGTTCTTCATGGATTGGCTGTTAGATAAAATAGTCAACAAAATAATCCAATTTCCCTAAATGTTGTCCTAATAAACCAACTGTTGGATCACCTGCATGCCATCTTTTCTCTAACTCTTTTTGAGTTGTTGACTTGTAAGGCTTGGGAATCAGCATTTCGCAAATGTAGGATGCTTGGATCTTACCTTTCAATAACAATTAAAAAATGGTTGACTTGGCTTGTGCTCTATTGTTTAGGTTGACTAAAAGTAGGAAGCCGTCTTGTTGCAAGTTTCTTGCTACCTGCTCTATTAGTAACCTATCTAAATCAATTTTTAGTTCATGATGAGATTGTAAGTGATATCCTTCTCATGTGCGCATCCCATGTATTGCTTGGCAGGCCTTGGTTGTATGATAGGAGAGTTTTTCACGATGGCTATAGAAATACTTATATGTTTCAGTAGGAGGGTAAACATATAGTGTTGAACCCAATGTCACCATCAAAGGTCCAAGAGGTTTAGAGGCAGATGAGTCAACCTTTAAAGGACCAAGAGGTTCGGAAGTAGATGACTTAACCTTCAGAGGTCCAAGAGGTTTAGAGGTAGATGAGTCAACATTCAGAGGACCAAGAAGCTCAGAAGCAGATGAGTCAACCTTCAAAAGTCTAAGAAGTTTAAAGGTAGATGAGTAAACCTTTAGAGGACTAAGAGGTTTAGAGACATATAAGAAAAACTGGGAAGAAGAAGAAGACCTTATTGGTGGGACAATTTGAGTTAAATAAATTACCTAGAGGATACAGAGTCTTTGCTACATTTGATGTTATAGACTTGTCATCTACTCAATGATGTTCATGAAGACCTATTAGATTTGAGGGCAAATCTCCTTGAGGCCCGAGGAGATGATAGGAACCTATAAGACTTATCACCAAAGCAAGAGCCAAAAGGTTACAAAATTTGGCGATGAGGGTCCTCTTTAAATAATTAAACCCCAAGAATATTTTTTTAGTATCTTCTTTCCTATTACATATTTGTTGTGTATTCCAGTAAGTACACTTGTCAGTTTTTACAGGACGGTGGATAAACTCGCTAAAGCTCAGTTTGTGAGTTATTTATGGACCTACATAAATCAAAGAAGAGCTGATCCACAATGTGTTCTATTAAAGTGAAGAGCTGGCCATTTGAAGACTTATTTGTACTTGTAATTTGTTGTTTTAGAACCGGCCACTTGAGTGGCTTATTTATAATTTGTTGTGTTATTTTTACCCTAATTGGAGCAAGTATAAATACTTACTAAGTAGGGTTTTGAGGGAGCTTTTTGAACACTTGAAAATTACACACTTTTGCCGTGAGGAAGGGTCCTTACTTGTAAAAATTCTCTTATCAATTTCACAAGTGAAATTGTGGCAAGATTAGCTTGAGGAGATTGTGAGTAATATCAATCTTTCTCTAGTTTCAAATTGCATTTAGTTCGTCATATCTAGGTGCAATTTGTTTAGTTACTTGTTGTTCTACACATAAATTAGGGTTCATCAATTTCAGATTTGAATCACGTCAATTTGAGTGGAGTTCTAATTCAGTTATATTATTATCCATTGTTTCTTATACAATTGCATTGTTCATCAACACAATTTAGTGTCATTACCACTTGGTTCCCCATGAATTAGGGATCAAAGGTGTGTTGTTGATCACGCCATTGCTGATTTGATTTTAGTGATCATGCCATTTGTGGATGTGTATGCATTGAATTAGTAAAGCACATCAGAGGCTATATAAGGACTAAACCAATTTGCATACTTAACTAGGTGCAGCTAGTGAATACCCTTCAAAAGGAGTCATGTAAATCTCCTCATCAATGTATCCACGTAAAAAGGTGCTATTAACATCCAGCTAATGTATCATGCCACTTTCTAATTGAAGCAAGAGTAAGCAAAATCCTAATTACGGTCAATCTAGCTACTAGAGAAAATGTATGTGTATAATCCATCTCTTCAACTTGATTACACCCTTTTAGACCCTATCCTTTTCTTACCTAGTGGCAAATTAGTTAACGGAAAATTTTAGTTCAAATATAAGGCTAACAGTTCTTTCTTCATAGCTTCGACCCAATTTGGGTCTTATTTAGCCTCATGATAGGTACGAGGCTCATGAATTGTAAAAACATTAGCCAAAGATACTATATATGTCCTATGGTAACAATTGAAAGAATCTGTGGTGAATAATGGATATAATGGACTATTGGTTGTTGAGTAATTGCTATGGATATTATGAGCAAAGTTATTTAGCTAAGCTAGTGTTTTTTTTAACTCTGTTATATGTTCTCATAGAAGAAGGATTAGTAGAAGGCTGAATAACTACAGTAGAAGGTTGATGAATATTCTCACTATTTTATGCTAAATTGCTACTTGTAAGACATGAAGAGAAATATCAAGACTAAAGACATTTTCTTCTAACTCATGAGGGATTGAAGGAAATAATGATTGATTAGGTGATGATGTAGATTGTGATGAATATTTGAAAGGGATGTCTTCATTAAAAAAAAAAAAAAAAAACCTCAACTCACAAAAATTTGATGGCAATCTAAATAAAAAAATTCATATCCTTTTTATCCATATGGTTATCCTAAGAATACACATCTTCTACTTCTTAGATCAAATTTATCTCTATTAATTCCAATAGTGGCTGCATAACATAAGCAACCAAGTTCATGATAAAAAGGTGGTTTATGATACAGCAACTAATAAGGGGACTTCTATTTGATTGATTTTGATGGCATTCTATTTATGAGCATGGTAGTAGTCAAGAGGCATTCTCCCAAAAAATGTTTAGGTAAATGAGCATGAAATCTTAGTGCTCTTGCTGTGTCCAATAAATGCTTATGTTTTTGTTCTATAACACCATTTTGTTGAGGAGTGTATATGAAACTCCTTTGATGGAAAATGCTAAGTTTGTTAAACAAACTTTGACAATCATGTGAAAGAAACTTAGCCGCATTATCTGAGTGAATAAACTTTAGGCTATAATGAAAATGGTTATCAACATAGGCAAGAAACTTAGCTAATATGGAATAGATTTGATATTTGTGTTTCATCAAAAAGGTCTAAGTACACTTAGTTAAATCATCTACTATTATAAGAAAACAAATTTCTCTAGAAATAGAAAGTGTATTAAATGGACCCTAAATATCCATATGTAGCAATTCAAAAGGATGTGATAAACAAGAACTAGAAGTAAATGGTAGCTTATGAAATTTAGCAAGCATACAAGTATCACATAGAAATTTTGTGTCATTATAATTTTTGTAATCATCCAAATGTAATAAGGATGACAAAGAAATATGTCCTAGACAGGCATTTTATTTTTAACTAAAACAACACTATCACATGAATTGAAAACATCAAATCATTGATTAATAGTCTTTACTTGAAATTTTAGTAGCTTGACTAAACTTCAATACATACAATCTTAAAGTAGCATTAGCAAATGCAATGGTTCAATCGAAACTCCAGTCTTAAAATGAATAGGCTTTTTAATTGAAATTGCAATCAAATCATGTTGTTCTAGCAACTAATTAATGGACAAAATGTTGAAGTGGAAATCTAGTACTAAGAAAACATTTTTTAGTATAATTTGGTCACGAATTGGAACATTTCCAACAATGTTAACCACTTTGACATGATCATTAGGTAATTTTATTTTGATTGGCTTGTTTAGAGTATGTTTATCAAGTAACAAAAGAGAAAAAGGAATAATATGATCTGAGGCACTTGAATCTATTGTGCACTTGCTCAAATTACTATCAAAATGTGAGGCTAAAGAAAGGGTGTTACCTGCAAAGTTTATGATGCATTAATCTTATTACTTATCTTGAATTTGAGTGTCCTTTAAAGTTTGAACAACTTGACAAATCCTTCAAACAAGATCAAAATCATTACTAGTGGCAACAAATCTATTAGCATGAAAATCAATTGGTGTATCCATGTTTCCACAATTAGCTTCAATCTAAGTGGTAGCAACAACTCACACATAATTTTTATTTGCTTTAGATCCTTTATACCAATTAAGGAATCCTATTATCTTGAAACACTTATCAATAGTATGCCCTTGTTCTTGTAATGTCCACAAAAAGGTCTACCAATAGATGCTACTCGTTGTCTCCTCTCCTTCTCATATGTAGGAACTTGTTTATGTGTGTTTTTAATTAAACAAGTAATAGCAACATCATCATTTCTTCCTAAAAATTCACTGAATTGCTTTTGCTTATCAATTTGATAGATTAAGTGATAAATTTTACTGATAAATGGCAATGGATCCATTGAAAGAATCTGATTCTATACATAGTCAAAGACGTCATTCAATCTCATAAGAAATTGAATTTGTTTATCCTTGTTTTCAATTTCTTGCAATTTGGATTGTAAATCACAAGTACATTAATCAAAAGCTCCATAAGAACAACTTGAATATTCACAAAGACTACTCATTTCATCCTATAACTTCTTTAGCTTGTTAAAATAAGCAGTAACACTAGAATTCCCATATTTCATGCTAAAAATCTCTAACTATAACTGATAGACTAAAGGACCAATTTTCATGCCAAACCTTTTACAAACATCATCCTACAGTTTTTTAGTGGATCTAGTGTACATAAAAGCCTTTGAAAGATCCTTAGTCATGGAATTCAATAACCAACATCTGATCGTGTAATCATTTCTAATCCATTTTTGAGATTCAATCCTATTATCACCTAGTTTCACAAGAGTTCTCTCAATAAAACCTAATTTTTCTTTAGCTCCCAATGTTAATTTGATTGGTTGACTCCATCCATGAAAATTTGCTCCATTAAGAATCAAATTCATAATCATAACACTAGGATTATTAGATTCAAAAAGATAATATGAATCATTATACGAATTATTGACTAATGTAAAAGTAGAATTTGACATTTTCTTTTGTCAAATCAAAACAAATTAAGAAGACTAAAATAGTAATCTTCAAACTCATAATACTACTTTGATGCCATGTAAAATGCTAGCAAAATGAATGAAAGAAACTAAAAGAGTAGAACTTACTAATTGAACATATCTATTTATCTACTGTGTAGAGCATTTGTAGTGGAGAAGATGAAGTATTGTGTTATGTGAAATGAAAGTTGAGTTTGTTAGTTTACTATATATAGGAGAAAAGCTATTTATAGCTTTAGTACACATGACACAACTACATGTGTGAAATAATTAACTATATACAATATCTAATATGTCAATACACTATTGGGTCCATATATTCAAAAATGCAAATATTGCTTTATTAATGCAAGTTGTATTGTGTACCTAATTATTCACATGGTATATTATTCGAAGAGTAAGATTTTCTTTTCATTTTGTAAAGACTTTTATAGTTTAGTGGCATGAATACTGGTTTGTTTATGTTAGATGGACTATATTTAGATTTTTTTTTTTCATTGTAACCACAAAAAAAAAAGAACTTTCTTTCCTTTTTATAATGGGTTTATAAGATACATGAATCGAAATAGAATAAGTAATTTGGTTTTTTCCTTTATAAAGACATTCTACAATGTTTTGAAGATATTTTTTCGAACAAAACATACACTTGTTATGAACTTAGAAGTGGGAGATGTAGATAATACATGAGAAATATGGAAGATATTGATAATTGTGGTGATGAGAAATACCAGATGTGCATGTTTTAATTCAATTATGCAATACATACTAATATTTTCTATTAGGTCGAGCGTTACATGTTAAACTCTATGCATGATGTTGACCCTACATGGATTTCGCCTATTTGGATATATTTAAAATTGCAAAAGCCTGTCAAGTGATTCGAACTTCGAAGCATCTTATAAAGATGTTAAATAAAAAATATTTTTAAATTTTATTTTTCATTTTTAGTAAATTATATAATAAATATTGAAAAATATAAAAAGTTTTTTATTTTTATCTTTAACAAATAACCCAAGGATAGCTATTAATATGACATTTTGAAAATAGTGTTTAAGAGGTGTAGGCAAAAAAGGAGAAAAAGAAAAAAAAAAGACCATAAAAGAAAAGCTAAGGAATGCACATGGACCGATGGGAAAAGTGTGATATTTTTGCTATGTTTTGATAAACTGAAAGTAGATTGAAAGAAAAAAAGCGTACTGTAATCAAATATGCCTGTCTTGAATAGTTTTATGTTGCCAATTTCTTTGAATTTAGGCAAAATAGAAAATTTAAAAATTTTCCATGACAATGTTTCCAACTTGGAGGCATTAGAATTTATAACCCTAGAGAAAATTAACATCTCCATGTTACTTCACCATTTCTTTCCTTCACTTCTCTAAATAAGGGAAAAGGCATTTTAACTTGACTTTCTTCGTCTCTATTTTCAATCTCATGGTAATTGGGTTGCATTAATTATGTGGAAGTACATGTTTTGTGCTATATGTAGCTGCAATAGGTCCAAAAATCATACTAATCTTGTAAGACTTCAAGCATGGGAAAGGAGGATTTTTCTATATTTTCCACTACTTCCACCTAAAAGATTAGTGAAATTTGTGTTGATTTAGCATGTAATCGTGGTTGCTTACTTCTTAATTGATGTAGTATTCATTTCTTTGTTTTGGTAAAATGACAAAGACAAAGAAATGAACTTCTTTCATCAATATGATTGGGCAATTTTTAATGAATGTTTTAGTCTGAGTTATAGAAAGTTGAAATAAAATTAGAATTAGCATTGCTATGCCTTCTTTCTATTTACAGTTTTTAGGTTGGTTTAATAGATTTCTTTTTCCCCAAGGTACCATCCACCCATTAGAAGGAGAAGGAAAAGGAGGTAAGGCTAATCAAGGCTCAAGATTTAAGTTTGACCATCTATCCGTATCATGTATACCTATCAAGTAAGACAATACTCTTTGTGTAATATAAGTATATAAAAAGAGAAAAAAAACCTTACCTATTTTATCTTAGAATTCCAAAAGAAAGGTATGTCCATTCCTTAATTGGATTTTCATAATCTTGCAACTATGAGTGGTATGAGTTATTACTACATGGACTGTGTATCTAAACCAAAAACATTAATCAAGATTAAAATTATGAGAAGATTTTCTATAGTGCAGCTCCTCATAAAATTGAGAATTTAAATATGAGCAGACTTAAAAGTAGAACTAATTGTAAATTTAATACTATTTTTAGTGCCCGACCAAACAACAATATTAGATTCTATGTTGATTTAATCTTTTATTGGTTAGTAGATAGGTGCAACATAATATTTGTAAATTATTATTAGGTATCTAAGTTCTCACTAGTATATATTTATTTAGATTGCATCATCATATCATCTAAAATTATTTTAGGGTAAATTGCAAACACACCTTTTTATATTTGCTCTATGCATGTTTAGATCCCATTATTTTCTGAAATCAATTGCTTATCTCAAATCTTCAAAAATTGTATTTTAGACTTTTTTTACTATTTTTTTTCCTTTGGTAAAATAATTAAGAATATTAAAAGCACTTTTTTATTATGTTAAGAGGGGAAAATGTTCATGTAGGGGACCATAAATCATTTTTCTTTTATGATTCATTGATCTAAATGCTTAATTTTAAGCATAAGGGGAATAAGTACATATAAAGGAAATACAGAGGAATGCAATTTGCAATTTACCACTTTTATTCTAAGTGTATGTATCAATTCATAATAGGTCTAATTATAGAGTCATCACAAACCATGCATAGCTATATAAAAAAGAACAATAACCAATCTATTCTAGTTAAAGACTGATAATTAGATTTGGAACATATAGTGAATTGAGAAAGCTTTAACATCTTAGTGGAAGACCCAAGGTTGTAAATAAACCAATCTAGCTTGCAACTATTTTAAGTGAATTAAACTCAAGCTATAGTTCTTTGAGTTTGTCTATTGAGCAAATATGAGCCTCAAATTCTATTGGGGTAAAAACAAAAATGAAAAAAAGAGTTTCAAACTATTATACTTAAATGAACTCATATGTCTTATTGAATTAAGTTAAGCTAAATGAAAGTTGATTTGGTTGAGCTCCAAAATGATTTTAAGTAGAAAGAATGTAATGTTTTCATATAAATGAGTCTAATTAAGTTTAAGTAAGTTAAGCTTAAACTTGTTAAACTTAAATTTTGTAGATATAAAGGTTTCATTATATGTATCATGTGTGGTAATATGCATTTACACACCATGTAACTAGAAAGCAATTAGGGTTATGATAAAACAAAAGAAAAGAATGATACAGAGAGAGATTAAAGAGGCAAGATAGGCAATCTCATCAAGTATAAGGTCTAAGTGGTAGGTACATTTGAGGGGTTAGGGTTAGATTCAAAAAGTCCTCCCTATAGCCAATACATACACACACACACACACACACACACACATATTGAATAACAAGCGATTATTATTGCTAGATTTTAAAGAAAACTAGCGAGCATGATTAATTATGGTTTAATAACCTTAATGGGCTATAAAGAAGAGCGAAGCCTAATTATATATAGTGAAACCTAGTAGACATCTAAGCCCATTGAGAAAGGTTACAAATGTGCAAGATAATTTTAATGAATGCAATCCCAACACAACCAATACAAAACTCTCTAAATCATCACAAATTAGGGCTAATTATTTGGACTAGTGATAAGATACCAACTGGAGACCAAGATCGACTAGGGGCACCGACTGATGGATGTTACCAAAAGCTAAGCTTAGGGCTTACGGCTGCCTAGCCTAACTATCTAGTCAATAGCTTAGGTAAGAGATGAGTAAATTAGAACAAAATTAAATTAAAGTGCAGTGAAGCAATAACAAGAATAGAGTGGAGTGAGCATTAAGCAGTAAATAATAAAATTATAAATTGCAAGGCGGAAGCATTAGTTATTAAAATACCAAAGTACGTGGCGTTGTTGATGGGTCTATACTCATGAGGACCGAGTCCCCCTTAGAGCCAGTAGCTAGCAGAGTATAGTTTCCAGCCGATATACTTGGTATATTTAATCATACATTAAATTTAAAGCAGTAAATAAATTGCAATAAATAAATTGCAACTCTTTAAAGGCGGTTGATAAGTCGCAAAATACCCTTATTTAGAGTAATGAAATTGTGCTTTATTGTTGAATTTTTAGATGATTTGTTGAAGAAAAGGATGCTTAATGGAATGAATGTTAATTTCAAGATTTTCTAGAGTATTTTGGAGCTAAAGGAAGGAGTTTTGAAGAGTCGGATCAAGTTTAGAAGGAATTGGATACAATACATGTGAAGAAAAGAATTCTGGAAAGTACACAAGCCAGATACACGCCCATGTACATTGCTTGTGTATACTGAAGTGGATGTCTGGAAAGTACACGAGCGAGATACATGCCCATGTACTTTGCTTATGTATACTGAAGTGGATGTCTGGAAAGTACACGAGCGAGATACACGCCCATGTACTTTGTTTGTGTATACTGAAGTGGATGTCTGGAAAGTACACGAGCAAAGTACACGCCCATGTACTTTGCTTGTGTATACTGAAGTGGATGTTTGGAAAGTACACGAGAAAAGTACACGCCCATGTACTTTGCTTATGTATCTAAGTTTTGCTGCTGTTCAACGATGTTTCAAATACACGACCAATGTACACTCCCATGTACTTGCTCGTGTATATTCACATAAGGACACTTGGAAGAAAGCATGAGATATACGAACGAGATACACTACTCGTGTATCCGCTTGTGTATGTATCCAACCCGGGTACATGTATAAATAGACTGTTAGTTGCCCTAGAAAAAGGAGTTTTTACGAATTTGGTACTTGCTCTAACTCTCATAACAGCAGGGGAAAGAAGATTCCTTCAATTCAAAAGGAGATTGAAGACCCACGAAGAAGAAGATTCTATCTTTAAGGGCTGTGACTATGAATTTTATTTATTCTTCAAGTAATTGTATTTCGTTTGTCCAATTTATGGAAGAGTAGACTCTAAATCTAGATTTTATTCAAAACTTCTCTGTCATGTGATGAAGATTCGGTTTTTAATGCGAAGTTGTTGACTTTCTTATGATTAATTGCATGACCTTCAATTGTTTCTTAGATTCATAGATCCGGAATATGAATTTATGCATGATATCATATTAGTTAATTGAGAAATTGCTTTTATGATTAGATTTAATGCAATTAATGAGATTTGATTGTTCTTCTAAAGATAAGAAACAAGAGTCTTCTGTTTACATCGATTATTTTGATGCGAATTCATGTGATTTATGCAATTCTAGGTTGCTATTAATTAAGGAGAGATCCTATTTGATAAACCTAGGATTAGATAGGTTAATATACTTGAGAAACTAGTTAACTTGACTAGGGAATTCGACAGTATAAGAAGTCAATTACGTCAATCTTCATAAATCTAATGAATTACATGATAGAGAAGGAGTAGAATAAGATCTAGGTTGCTTTTGTTAATTGATATATCTTCCGAACCGTTGTTGTTAGTGAGTTATTAGTTTTAAGATTAAAGTAATTAAGTTTCAACCAACATATTTAAGCGTCGGTTAGATAATAGGAACGGAGTTAGTACTAGTAGTTGGTGTATCTCTATGGGACGACCCTATACTTGACACTATATTACGTCCACGGTAGGTACACTTGCCTATTGCAACGTAGTTAGAATTAGGAACGGGCATTATAAATATTAAAACTACGATTGGCAATGATCAAGTTTTTGGTGCCGTTGCTGGGGATACGCCAATATTAGAAACACTTTTTACTTATTAATTTAACCAATTTATTTCTTTCTTATCTTTTTTCCCTTTTCTTCCTGAGAATTTGGAGCTCATAATTGATTTGTATTACGTTTATAGTGCATGACCAGAAGTCGCTCCAAGGAACTTGTTGTTTTTAATCTTGAGCCAGAAAAAATTATTCATCGTTATCAGAAAAAGCAACACTCGACTGAGTCAACATCATTTGGTATTCAAGGAGAATCACTGAAGGAAGAAATGGCCGATCAAGTCAATAATCGTGCTCAAGAGCTGAATCAAGGAAATGTTGTGGATCCCCCGAATCATCAACTAGTTGATAATAGAGATGGCCGAGTTAATGAGCCACCTAGAACCAATTCTGATTTTGCCAGGCCAAACTTGATAGGCGTCAGCTCTAGCATAGTTCGTCCTCGAGTGGAGGCAAATAATTTTGAACTTGAGCTTGCCGTGATTCAGATGGTGCAGCAATATACTCAATTTGATGGTTTACAAGATGAAGATCCAAATGCACATATCCAACTCTTTCTGGAGATATGCGATACCTTCAAATTTAATGGAGTTAGTGATGATGCAATCCGCCTCAGGCTCTTCCCATTCTCTTTGAAAGGCAAGGCTAAGCATTGGCTTGATTCTTTACCGAGGAACTCCATTACTACATGGCAAAGTCTGATTAAGAAGTTTATGGACAAATTCTTCCCTCCTTCAAAGACCGCTAAACTTCGAGCAGAGATTCAATCTTATCATCAGTATGACATGGAGACTTTATATGAAACCTGGGAGAGATTCAAGGACTCAATGCGGAAATGCCCACACCATGGGATCCTAGAGTGGCTTCAAGTTTAGATATTTTATAATGGGTTGAACTATCAAACGAGACAAACAGTAGATGCCGCAGCTAGTGGCACCTTGAACCATAAAACTCCTGAAGAAAGTTTGACTCTTTTTAAAGATATGGCTGCGAATAATTATGAATGGTCACATGGTAGGGGCAGAGAAAAGAAGGTGGCAGGCATTCTTGAAGTGGATGTGGTTACTTCTATTATGTCCAAAGTTGAGGCTTTATCTAGAAAGATCGACGGGTTGGCTGTCTCACAACATCAGCTGGCTATTGTGGAACCCTCAGGTGGTGAGGAAGGTCAAACAGAGAAAGTGGATTATTTGGGAAACCCAATTCGACCCCAAAACAATCCATACAGCAATACTTATAACCTAGGATGGAGAAATCACCCAAATTTTTCTTGGACTAACAACAGTAATATTCAGAAGGGCAATCCGAATCCTCCACCAGGTTATCAAAGGCTAATGGTCCAGAGTTCCAAACCGCCACTTGAAGATCTCCTCACAAAATTCATCAAGGATTCAGAAGACAGACAGAAGTCCTTAGATTTGATTCTGAAAAATCAAGACTCGTCTTTGAGGAATCATGAGGCATCAATACACAATCTTGAAAACCAGGTTGGTCAGATAGCTAAGCTTCTGTCAGAGAGATCTCAAGGTTCACATCCGGGAAACACGGAAACCAACCCTAGAGAACATGTTAAAGCTGTCACATTACGAAGTGGTTAGGAACTTCAACCAAAGGTTCAAGAAGAAGAGAGTCGAGTGACTGAACCAGCAAAAGAACAAGTAGTTCTCAAAGGAGGGGAAAAGCATTCAGAAAAATCGCCTAAAGAGAAATCATCACCTCCATTAATCCCATAATACAAGCCCAATGTTCCTTATCCAGCACGACTCAAGAAGGACAGAACAGATGAGCACTATGGCAGATTTTTAGAGATATTCAAGCAATTGCATATCAACCTTCCACTGGTTGAGGTATTATCACAAATGCCACGATATGCAAAATTTTTGAAAGAATTACTATCGAACAAAAGGAAGCTTGAAGAGTTCTCCACTGTAACTTTAGGAGGAGAATGCTCTGCGGTAATTCAGAACAAACTCCCAAAGAAGTTAAAAGATCCTGGGAGCTTTACCATCCCTTGCCTGATAGGGAATTTATCTAAAGAATGGGCATTGGCTGATTTGGGAGCCAGTATTAATTTGATGCCATACAAGATGTTCCAGAAATTGGGTATTGGAGAGCCGAAACCAACCAAAATGAGTCTTCGGTTAGCCGATCGATCAATCAAATTCCCGAGAGGAGTAGTTGAAGATGTATTAGTGAAGGTGCAAGACTTCATCTTCTCGGCAAATTTCGTCATCCTTGACATGGAAGCAGATGTGGAGGTACCTCTTATATTGGGGAGGCCATTCTTGGCTACTGCTAGAGCCATAATTGATGTTGGGGATGCGAAGTTAGTGTTGAGAATGGGAAATGAAGAGATCATAGTGAAAATGCCCGACGTCCTTAGACAAAGCTTGCACCATGATGATACATGCTATGCAATCGACTGCCTTGACTTCGCAGTTTTAGATTCATTGCAAGACTTATCGATTGGTGATGCATTGGAATTGTGTTTGATGAATGGGGAGAAAGAGCAACCTAAAAATATGGCGATTAGAGCAGTTGTCAATCACCTTAATAATAATCTTGAGTTGAGAGAAGAAAGAAGCTTTGGAGGTATGAATAGATCTACCATTCAGAGATTGAAACCTTTAATTGAGGAACCACCTGAGCTAGAATTGAAACAACTGCCATACTACCTTCAATATGCATTTTTGGAAGAAGATTCTAAACTTCCAATCATAATTGCATCAAATCTGGATCAAGATCAACAGGAAAGGTTATTGCATGTCCTGAGGCAACACAAGAAAGCAATTGCATGGAAAATTGCAGATATAAAGGGGATTAGCCCATCGTTTTGTACACACAAAATTTTGATGGAAGATCGTGTCAAGCTAGTGGTACAACCACAACGCCAACTTAATCCAAATATGAGAGATGTTGTAAAAAAGGAAGTCATCAAATTTCTTGATGCAGGAATGATCTACCCGATTTCTGATAGCTCATGGGTGAGCCCCATTCAAGTAGTTCCGAAGAAAGGCGGTATGACAGTAGTACCGAATGAAAAAAATGAACTCATCCCGATGAGAACTATCACTGGATGGAGAGCTTGTATAGATTACCGCAAGCTAAATGACGCATCTCGAAAGGATCATTTTCCTCTTCCATTTGTAGACTAAATGCTTGAAAGGTTAGCTAGTCATGCATATTACTGTTTCCTCGATGGGATGTCTAGATATTTTCAGATTCCTATCGCACCCAAAGACCAGGAAAAGACGACATTCACATGCCCTTTTGGGACCTTCGCTTATCGATGCATGCCTTTCGAATTATGCAACGCTCCAGCCACCTTTCAACGATGCATGATGGCTATTTTTGAGGATATGGTAGGAGACAAGATGGAAGTATACATGGATGATTTTTCTATTCTTGGGAATTCTTTTGATGAGTGTCTACACCATCTTAAGTTAGTGTTGCAATGTTGTGAAGACACTAACCTGGTCCTAAATTGGGAGAAGTGCCATTTTATGGCAAAAGAAGGTATTGTCTTGGGTTATAAAATCTCCAAGAAAGGTATTTTCAAGGTGAATGGTCAAAGGCTTAAGCATTACTTTGGGGACAAAACAGTTTTGGAAGAAAAGGAGGAGCTAAACCTCATTCTCATCTCCATTTGAGCTCCACCGGTTCATTACGTCGAGCTAACAACGTTAAACAACAGCGCTTCCTGGGAGGCAACCCATGTTACGTAGGTAAGTTTTTTTCTTTTTTATCATCCATTGTTTTGGAGTAACTTGTGCAGGACAGCAAGCTACAGAGGGGCTAACCAAGTTTGGATTCTATGAAAGTCGCCTTAATAGAGCTTCTTTTAAGCTCTAAGTGTGGGGAAATTCAGGATAGGAGACCTTTTTAAGGGAATGTAAGATGAAGTGATGACAGGTATGTACTTTGATCTGCACAACCGGGTACGCTAGTCGTGTATCCAGTTTCTCACACATGCCAGAGGGTGTCTAAATTGACTTTGCAATACAAAAGGGGAATACATCATGGTGTGCCCTCCCATGCACTTCAAAATATGCTCATTGTGTACATATCAGAGATACACGAATAAGGTACACGCTCGTGTACCTGGTCGTGTATCTGACCCAGAGAAGGCACAATTTGATACACGAACAAGGTACACGCTTGTGTACCTGGTCGTGTATTTAACCTATAGAATGCTCTCCCAGATACACGAACAAGGTACACGCTCGTGTACCTGGTTGTGTATCTACCTACAGAATGCTCACCCATGATACACGAACAAGGTACACGTTCGTGTATCTAACCCACGAAAAGGATTCCAAAGTACACGACCAAAGTACATGACCGTGTACTTTGGTCGTGTATCTAATTTTTCTGCTCGTACTATAAAAGGACTCCTCACTTCACTCTGCCATTTACATGACCCATTCTCCATTCGTGTATTTGACCCACTCACTCCTACTCTACTCCTCCATACCGTGGTTGTCCTTTCCACACTATAAACTTCTTCCGTTTCAAGGATTCAAGGTAAGTAAGTTCTCTCTTCTTCTTCTTCAATACTTATTGCAATAAGGTTGCTGCTCGGTTTTCTTTTACGACTACCATACATGCTTGCATCTATGATGATGGTATGATGAGTGATTTCGCATTGTGGAAGTCGATTGTTGATAGATCTGTAGACATTTTGAACTCATGTGAATGCATGTATGATTGATGCCTTGAGTGGCTGCCAAATAAGTGAATCGACAGTTAGGGTTTGAACATGAATATTTGGGATTTTGATTTTGTGGGTTTCTGAAACAATGTTGTTGTGTTTCTTTTCCGATCTTCTTCTTAGAAACCAAGTTATGAGGCCATTTTTTTTTTATGATCACTAAACTATCGCACCTAACTTCTTAGAATCAAGATTCGAACTTTATCGTTTGATGATGCTTTGGGTGTGTTATAGTTACATTGTTGGCCTTCAGGAAGTTAGGTTGATAATAGACTAAAGCCATAAGACCTGATTGTGAGCGTTCCTATGGTAATTTGTGCATGTATTAGATGGGCAGATACACAACTAGGTACACGGTTGTGTACCTTGGTTGTGTATCTCAACTGTGCTATCCTCCTCCTTGTTTTGGAAACCCAATGCAAGTCCTATCATTTTCTTTATGTACTTAACAAACCTACCTTATTTTGAGACCATTGTGATTGATTTAGATGGTCACAAAGACTTGTGCAGTTAAACCAAAGTTTACTAAGAAGAAGAAGACCACCCCTACTAAGAGGAAGCAGGATGGTGCTAGTTCATCCTCATCGACATTCTGCTAGCTATGCAATTGGTCCATCACCTGTTGAATCATGGGAAGTCTCAATTCCTTTTCTTTTTATTTTTTCTTTTTATCTCTTTATTTCTCATTACATTCTTGAATGATAAAGACATTGGGGACAATGTCTCAATCTAAGTGTGGGGAAGGGGATACTAAGGAAATTTGATAAGGGTTGTGCCGAATTGTATAAGTCATTCAAAAATTTCCCCTAATTTTTGTTTTTCTCTTTTTACTTGATAATCGAATTTTGAAATCATGATTGCAAATTACAGAGTATTTTAGCATTTAGTGAATGAATTCCTCTAAAAGAGTGGTGTGCATGTCACCTTTGTCTTCTTTGGAACATTGATACTTAGTCAAAGTTATGGGATAAAATCGTTGTGAAACTCAAAGATCTTGAGAGCCATTTAATCTTTCATGAAAGGGCAAATGAAATGATTCTCTTGGTGATCCTTCTTAGAAGATCTCTTTAAAGTAATAATTGAATGAAAGCATGTTATACTTGAAAAATAAAGGATTGGTTAGTATGGGCAGGCTTTGGTCCCTCAGAAGAGCGAAGTTTGACTCCGCTACTAACTAGTCAAAATAATAAGTTAAGGTAATAGAGGTTTGATGGGGTTCCTTTAAAACCTGGTCACCTAAGGTCGTCTGGCCTGGGATCGGCCGACCGAGGAAATTACCATAATAAAATGAAATACCATAAAGGCAAAAGTTGAGAGGGTCTTGTAACTCGAGTAATTAAGCCCATAGGAACGCCCTCAATTGAGGGGATAACGTTCGTTAACTTGGGTGACGAGCCTAGGATTATCGGCTGAAAACTCGTTACATGGGTTGCAAGATTCCAAAAAAAAAAACGATGAAACTAGTGAACTATTACAAAGAATAAAATCTTTGAAGAGATCAACCAAAAAGGAGGAGGAATCCAGGGGAAACATAGATGCAATGTATTTTCATTATTGATTGCTTCACTAAGAGAGATAATTGAGAAGATATTAGACTTTTTAATGGTGGTTGAAATGTACCACGTTTTCCTTTGCTTTGATTGATCTTGTGTCTAATTTTGATCATGAAAGCCATTGTTAAAATGACAAGGGTAAAGATTGGTCTACTCTGATTAATCCTAGAAATTTGACTAAAGTATCTTTGTTACAATACTTTCACGATAAGGTGAGAAGCACACTCATTAGATTGAGGGATCGCATTGAGCTTTAAAGATTAAAATTCATAAATGTTAATGTGTGAGTAGTATTATTTGGTAACAACAATCTTGATTACTGAGAAGTTTGATTAATGTTTTATTTTGCTTGAGGACAAGCAAAGACTTAAGTGTGGGGAAGTTTGATAAGTCGCAAAATACCCTTATTTAGAGTAATGAAATTGTGCTTTATTGTTGAATTTTTAGATGATTTGTTGAAGAAAAGGATGCTTAATGGAATGAATGTTAATTTCAGGATTTTCTAAAGTATTTTGGAGCTAAGGGAAGGAGTTTTGAAGAGTCGGATCAAGTTTGGAAGGAATTGGATACAATACATGTGAAGAAAAGAATTCTGGAAAGTACACAAGCCAAATACACGCCCATGTACTTTGCTTGTCTATACTGAAGTGGATGCTGGAAAGTACACAAGCAAGATACACGCCCATGTACTTTGCTTGTGTATACTGAAGTGGATGTCTGGAAAGTACACGAGCAAAGTACACGCCTATGTACTTTGCTTGTGTATACTGAAGTGGATGTCTGGAAAGTACACGAGAAAAGTACACGCCCATGTACTTTGCTTATGTATCTAAGTTTTGCTGTTGTTCAATGATGTTTCAAATACACGACCAATGTACACTCCCATGTACTTGCTCGTATATATTCACATAAGGACACTTGGAAGAAAGCATGAGATACACGAACGAGATACACTACTCGTGTATCCGCTTGTGTATGTATCCAACTCGGGTACATGTATAAATAGACCGTTAGTTGCCCTAGAAAAAGGAGTTTTTACGAATTTGGTACTTGCTCTGACTCTCATAACAGTAGGGGAAAGAAGATTCCATCAATTCAAAAGGAGATTAAAGACCCACGAAGAAGAAGATTCTATCTTTAAGGGCAGTGACTATGAATTTTATTTATTCTTCCAGTAATTGTATTTCATTTGTCCAATTTATGGAGGAGTAGACTCTAAATCTAGATTTTATTCGAAACTTCTCTATCATGTGATGAAGATTCGGTTTTTAATGCGAAGTTGTTGACTTTCTTATGATTAATTGCATGCCCTTCAATTGTTTCTTAGATTCATAGATCCGGAATATGAATTTATGCATGATATCATATTAGTTAATTGAGAAATTGCTTTTATGATTAGATTTAATGCAATTAATGAGATTTGATTGTTCTTCTAGAGATAGGAAACAAGAGTCTTTTGTTTACATTGATTATTTTGATGCGAATTCATGTGCTTTATGCAATTCTAGGTTGCTATTAATTAAGGAGAGATCCTATTTGATAAACCTAGGATTAGATAGGTTAATATACTTGAGAAACTAGTTAACTTGACTAGGGAATTCGATAGTATAAGAAGTCAATTACGTCAATCTTCATAAATCTAATGAATTACATGATAGAGAAGGAGTAGAATAAGATCTAGGTTGCTTTTGTTAATTGATAAATCTTCCGAACTATTGTTGTTAGTGAGTTATTAGTTTTAAGATTAGAGTAATTAAGTTTCAACCAACATATTTAAGCATCGATTAGATAATAGGAACGGAGTTTGTACTAGTAGTTGGTGTATCTCTATGGGATAACCTTGTACTTGACACTATATTACGTCCACGGTAGGTACACTTGCCTATTGCAACGTAGTTAGAATTAGGAACAGGCATTATAAATATTAAAACTACGATTGGCAACGATCAGCGGTAGAACCAGCCGAGGAGAGAAATTATAAACTGCAATAAATAAATAAATAGCAAAAGAACTTAACACCACAGGCGGCAGAGCCAAGGCTAGTGGGTTATCGTTCTTTTAAAAGATAAGTAAATAAATAAATATTTACTTCATTAACATTGAATCCTTAAAAAGGAACATTAGTTACAGATAAAAACAAACAATACATTAAAGAAGAAAGGGCATTAAGGAAAAGAGAGAAGTGGAAGATCAGAAAGGATGGAAGAAGATTAGTCGAAGGTTAGAGACAAAGAGGAGAAAGATATACCTAAGTATGTCTGCGTACTTAGGGCCTATGGTTCATCAACCATAGTAGATGACTCGGTTAGTGTTTGGGAGAAGGAGAGAGAAGGAAAGTGTGGAAGAAGTGGCCGAAGGTCGGTGGCCGGAGGTAGTGGAGAGGTTAGATGGAGAAGAAGGAAGGTTTTTAGTGTTTGTGGTTTGAGAGAATTGTTTTGTTCTTCGTGGAAATCCGATCTGCCTAAAATGAAGCAGCATTTTCCTTTTAAAGAACACATTTTTACTGTTTCTACAGTAAAAGTTCTTTTTACTGTAGTGCATAGTATTTTGTCGGGAATATTACTGTTTCAACAGTAATTCCCAAAGGTTTTTCGGTGGAAAAGCACCACTTGTCATTCAAACCGTAAATGACGGCTTGGTCATTCCGGCTTTAGGGATGACCCCATGGGTAATTGTTCCGTAAATGACGGAGAAGTACATGCAACATTATCCGTAAAAATATGATCATAAATACAAAAAATTATACAGTATCTAATACTGTATTTCATTCTACGTGTTTTATCACAAGTGTAATAAAACACTTACATTTGACTCTACGGACTTCCTAAGTTGATGCCGTAGCAGTCATCTTCATTGCTTTGCAATCCGGCTGATGTAGAGGTGGAAGAGGTATCTTCATTAGTCCGCATTTCATCTTCGGATTTCTTCAATTGAGCAAGAGCAGTCTCCAGAACCTTTTTCATTTCATCTGAATTCCGCGTCTTTGCCATGTTTGACATTAAGAAACCCCTATCGTGGAGGAATGGGGTTTGAGTACCACCTTGGGCCAAGAACTTTTGCTTTGTCAGCCATTTGTCGATTGCTGACTCAGTTACTTTGTCCCAGAGCTTCAATCCGTCCCACCACTTGACCTTGAATGTCCTGGTGAGAACTGGAGTTTGGGTTCTTCAGTCTGATTTGTAACCGAAGATCCATGCCATTACCCATGATATACCTATATGCATGTAGTATAACATGGTTTTGTTGAACATGTATTCATGTTCATTTGGTTCATACATTTTTAAGAACAGAAAGTATCCGTTCTTTGCATTTTCATGGACAATGTTTTCAATTGCCCCATATTCTTCCCACCAGTGTGCAAACCAGTAGGGCAAATTTTTAGAAGAACATTTATCAAAAAAGATCAGCCACATATGGGATCTTTTCTGATTCATTCTTGAAAAGGCATTGAACCATGCTTTCTTATAATCAAAATAATTATAAGTAGCTAGATGAGGTTCCATTAGACCCAGCGGATTAAAGCTAAGCTTTTGTTTGCTAGTCGGCTTGCCAGGCCAATCGCACAGGTTTATGACCTTGTGGATTCTAGCAGTTGAGTAAGAAATTACTCCATTTTTTTTGAAAATGTTTGATTGACACAGAGCCTGTATCAACCAGAATTTTCTCGTAAAAATCCATATTTTTCAATGGATCATACGGTACATAAAAAACATTTTCAGGAAATATTTTCCTGGCAAAATCAAAAGGATCCTTTTCATGCATACCTTTTTCTACTGAAAAGATATACTTGGAAATATCCTTATGATACCATTTTTGAAAAACATTTTGAGGGACTAATGCCTTCGAAGAAGACACCACCTCAGTTACATGAACATTGGTAGATGATTTTTTAATCATCTTTTTCTAGTCTTTTATGGGAGACCTGGAACCCAGAGCATTGGTAATAGCCTTAATTAATTCAGGCGTTATTACCACATCAGTGTTTAAACTCTCTATGTTTAAACTCACATTTCCCTCGATGAGTTGTCTGGTCATTAGTTTGGACGGGGCAGTTGATTCCTCATCTCTTTCTTTGATTGCCAGAGGCACATTGGGTTTTGGAGCTGTAGCAGCAAGCCACAACTGGACATTTGTGAGTCCCTTACGGGGGACTTCCTTTTCCTTTCCCTTTCCCTTGGGAGGAATCTCCCTGCAGGAATTCATGAGTCAGGAAATCAGGAAGAGAATTGGATGTTCCTTTGATATGTTTAATATCGAAATCAAAACAAGATAAAATAGCTTGCCATCTGGCAAAAATCTATTTTGAAGCCAAATTATGAACATCTTTCTCTAAAACATTTTTTGCTGCGGAGCGGTCAATTCTTAAAAGAAGTTTTTTATTTAACAAATCTCCTTGAAATTTAGAAATTGTTAAAACAATAGCTAAAATTTCTTTTTTAATTGTGGAATAATTTAATTGGCATTGGTTCCAATGTTTAGATACGAATTGGACAACCTTTTCATTTCCATTAGGGGATTTCTGTTTTAGGATTCCACCAAATCTTATGTCAGATGCATCAGTCTCTACAATTTTTGGTAGGGATGGATCTGCTAGATGAATGCAAGGAATTTCCTTAATCCTTTGCTTGATTTGTCTGATAACTTCCGTATGTTCATCAGACCATTCTGGTGGATTCTTCTTAAGCCTGTTATGCAAAGGCTTACATAAAACATTGAGATTCCTAAAGAAGTCTGCTACATAATTTAAGCTGCCTAAGAATCGCTGGAGTTAGGTTTTGTCCAGAATCCTATCAGGAAACTTAGAAGCAAATTCTATGGATCTCTTAATTGGGGTAATCGTACCATTATGTATATCAAAACCTAAGAACCTAATCCGAGTTTGGAATAAGGATATCTTAGATGGCGATACTACAAGACCATTATGTCTGACTTTCCTAATGAAAGTTCTGACATGTTTGAGATGTTGTTCTATATTTGGAGAAAATATTAGAACATCATCTATGTAAATTATTACGAAATCTAAATCGCTAAAGATTTCATTCATTATTCTCTGAAATTCAGAGGGTGCATTTTTAAGTCCGAAAGGCATAACGTTCCATTCATATTGTCCAAAAGGCACGGTGAACGCTGTTTTATACCCATCAGATTGATTAATCTGGATTTGCCAAAATCCAGACTTCATATCAAACTTGGAGAATACTTTTGCATTGTGTATTCTACCAAGTAGGTCTTTTTTGTTAGGTATTGGATACCTAATCCATTTAAGGACATTGTTAAGAGGTTTATAATTTATTACCAGTCTTGGTACACCTCTTTCTATATCAGCATTTTTGTTAACGTAAAAAGCAGAGCAACTCCAAGGTGATTTGGATTTGCAAATAAGTTTTTTAGCTAACAAGTCATTGATTTCTTTCTTACAGTGTTCTAAAACACTGCTATTCTTTTGTGAAGGTCTGGCCTTCGTAGGAATGTTTTTCTCATCGAAGTTACCTTCATAAGGTAATCCAACTGAGTGGGATTTCCTATCCCAGAAAGCATTAGGAAGAGTGGAGCAGATGGTGTTTCTGATCTCACTTTCTAATTTAGAAACCTGTGTCCTTACAGGATTCTTTTTTATTTGGTCTTCAATCCTGTGAAGTTCCAAATCGTCATTTAAGAAGGATAGATGATCCTCCTTAGCTTTAATTAAACAGCTTAACTCAGAAACTGAGTTCTGTTTAAGCATATCAATCATTTTAGTTTTAGGTTTTGAAACAAAGTTAAAACAGATGGATTGTCCGTAATAATGTGTTTCAATTCCGTCATTGGTAACCTTAAAAGGTTGAATTAAGCTGATGAAAGGAATTCCTAAGATAACATTCTGCTTCAAATTTTTAACTAAGATGAAGCTAGCGTTGTAGGAAACTTGATCCTTAACAACTTCTGCATTGGGTAATTTGAAACTAATGTTTAGTTTGTTACCGAAAGCAGAGTTTAGATATTGGGTTGTTTTTTCAAAATATTTTGTTGGAATTAACCCTTCTCTAATGCAATTTAAATCTGCGCCAGTATCAAACAGGGCAGTAGTTTCTAAGATAAACTCTTCGTTTATTTTAATGGTAATCGGAATTACCCATTTTCTAGTGGTAACTTCCACTAGTTGCATTAAGTATTCTGGATTAACTTCTTTTCTAGATACTTCATTGGACTCAGAAGAACTTCCATATTCAGCTTCTTCATCTGAATACTTTGTTCTGGTCATTTTGAATTCTAAGAATTGCTGCTGTAGTTCCTTCTGCATAGCTTTTAATTCTTGAATTTCTTTCTTTTGGGAATTGATTTCCCCTTGAAGATCGCTAAGTGTTATTGGCTTAGGACCTTTAGATTTGCCTCTGTTAAGGACTTCATTGAGATTATAAGTCAAATTGTTAGAAATTGAGGAAGTAGGTTTGGCTCCTTCCAACCATCTCAATTTCTGTGAATCGGACATTGAATTTAACTTAAGAAGAAATTCTTTTTCTTCCTTAGTTAGGACATTGATTGAATCTTCCTCTGAGGATGATTCAAGGTCATTACATTGGAGTCCTTCTTCTCCTGACGAAGAAGGTTCAGAAGAAGAATATCATTCGAATATTTCAAGGATTTCTTCGAGCTTTTTATTATCAAGATTAAGAGAATTTAATTTTTTCTTAATCTTGCATTTGTCAGCTGTGTGTCCAAATTTGTTACACATATAACATTTAATTAATCCAAAAGGTTTCTTATTCTTTCTTTTAGAATATTTCCTCTTAGAATCTTCATTGTTTTCTTTAGATTGTTTATGGATTTTTTTAGAAAATTTCTTCTTCTTCTCATCTTTTGATTTAGAAGATTTTTTCTTTTTCTTCCTTTTACAATCTACATATTTTGAATTATCAAAGACAAAGGATGGATCATACTGTTGACAGAATTCTCCAAGGCTTTGCCTTTTTAATTGTTTTTCTTTCTTAAGTTGTTTTTGCAACCTAATTGTGTTGCACATTTGAGTTCCTATCTTATAAACATAAGAAGTTAACTCGCCATAAGAAAGATTATTGTAAGGAATTTCTCCATTAAATTCCTCATGAATTTTGGATCTAACTTGTTCACCTATAAGGGTTGGTAAATCAGCTAGAAATTTTTCTTTCCAGAAAGATTGATTGCAGTCATCTCGCATCAATACTCTCTGAAGGAATATGTCTTTGTATTGGCGGAATTTGCCTAAAGACTTACATTTCATATTGGATAAGAGATCTAAATTCTTATCACGGATGTGAGAAGGATCTCTTATGAAATGTTGACTAATACAAAACATTAATGTATTAACAACATCTTGAATTGGTTCATTGCGTTCATTAAGTATTTTAACTCCAAATTCATTTTTCTTTTTTGAAGTTAAAATGTTCATTCGCTGTTCTTCGGTGAGATAGTTATCCCACCAACCTTTTAATTGTCCGGTGAACCCAGAAATTAAAAGTACAACAATTTGAAAATCAGATATGCTCTGAATACTTCTGTTAGTATTTGCGAACATGATCATCTGATTTAGAACATTCAAGATCATTTGTTCCGAGGCTCCATCTATGTTCCATTCATAGGTGGTTCATGTAGAATATTTGTTCTGATAATTACTTGGTTTTTCCTCTAACAGAATATCAGGAGGGGTTGCTCGCTAATAATACAGTTTCTAAGGCTCTTGCCAAGTAATCTTGTTAATTTCTAAACCATTAGAATTATCGAGACTTAAGTCATCTGATAAATCATCTGGGTTAGAATCATTGGTTTCACTTAAAACATTAAATTTTTCGGGTGGAGTTTCTTCAATAATTAAATTCCTAAACTTAGGAGTATCTAATTTTAAAGATTCCACCGATTCCATTTTTATTTTCCCTTTTAATGATTTCTTCCTATCCTGAATAGCTTGAAGGAATTCATTACTGGGATTGATCATTTCGAAAGGTTTGAAAAGCGATTTCTTTTCAACCTTGGTGTTTTCATTGCTATTGATCTGTGGTTTACTAATTGAATCTTCAATTCTGTCAAGTTGTTGACCTATTGTGTGAAGATTTTTATTAGTAAAATTGTTTTGATCAATAATCTTTTTAATACCAGTTCCCTCAGATTCATCTGCAACTTTAAAGGGAGCTAGTTTAATTTGGGATTCCTTGTGAGAATACCAGATATTGCTAAGTGGCGGATGAGTGGATTCAACCACATTGCCATCACTTAGTCTCCATTGGACAGTCTTATTGACCTCATTTATTACTTTAGGTTTCAAATAATATTCTTCTAACCAATCGAAGAATAAAATCTGAGAACCAATTTCATTCATGAAATTATAATAATCATTTTTAATTTGTATTTTAAACTTATCAAAAGTTTTAAAATACCATTGTCTTTTCTCCTTGTTTTTAAAAGAATTAAAGTCATTATTTAGAAATAACTTATCTGGTTCGAAGGATTTTTCTATGACATTAAACTCAGAATCTCCTAATTCTGAAGTAGTAGGTTCTTCCCATTCTGGAGAATTTTGATAGATTGGTTGAGTTAATCCCGAAGGCTTATTAACTAAACCAGAAATTGTAGGATTAGTCTTTCTAGGACTTTCCTGGGTATTTTTAGTTTCATCAATCTTGGACAGATCGACTGACCTTCTTGATGATCCTAAGGACATTGAGCTTCTAAGAGTTTCGAAAGATCTCCTAGCGAATTGAAGTGTAACTTTACCATCAGGATGTTGAACAACATTAAATGGTTCAGCTACTTGATAAGATTTCTAGGGAACAGGATTTTCTATTTCCCAATGATCAGGTAGGCTAACCAGATCCCATTTGATTATCCTAGGGATAGTCACATTAGATCTGTTGAGATCTGTTTGAATTAGAAGCGTTTGACCTCTTTTGTCAATCTTATATGCTTTTGATCCGAAAGCTGTTTTCATTAGTTTAAAATAGATTCGATAGATGACCGCCATAGGCAGAGCACCTTGAATCATTTTATAATTGTGGGTTTTAATTTGAAGGGTTAGGGATTTCATTATGGTTTGATCCCTAAGACCTAGAGTAACATTTGGATGACATTCAAACTGGACTGGACCAATATTGAGGCTGGTTTCAATCGATGCATGAATCGATCGTTCATATTCCAATTCTCTTGCATCCCTAAGGACCATTAGGATAGAAGTATCTAATCCTAGTTTTGTAAGAGGTTTAGCTCCTACTTGGATTAGACCTATGTGCATGTAATTCCATTCTTTTCCATAATTTTGAATGGAACTACGGTTTAACATTTCAATTGTTGTCAATCCATCAGAGACAGGTATGTCTCTCTCTTCTGTGGATACGACATAATCATTTTTGCCAAAGATTTTCCATTTGGCCATTTGGTAGATCTCATCATAAGATCTCTTAGATATCTTCCAATTGTCTATTGCTTCATTAAAATCTTTTATTCTAATTTCATCTCTATTGTTTATGTTTCCTAGATCCTCAAGTTCCTCATTTGGAACTGACTATACTAAAATTTCTAAATTAGAAAGTGAGATCAGAAACACCATCTGCTCCACTCTTCCTAATGCTTTCTGGGATAGGAAATCCTACTCAGTCGGATTACCTTACGAAGGTAACTTCGATGAGAAAAACATTCCTATGAAGGCCAGACCTTCACAAATGAATAGCAGTGTTTTAGAACACTGTAAGAAAGAAATCAATGACCTGTTAGCTAAAAAGCTTATTCGCAAATCCAAATCACCTTGGAGTTGCTCTGTTTTTTAGGTTAAAAAAATGCTGAAATAGAAAGAGGTGTACCAAGACTGGTAATAAATTATAAACCTCTTAACAATGTTTGATATGAAGTCTGGATTTTGGCAAATCCAGATTAATGAATCTGATAGGTATAAAACAGCGTTCACCGTCCATTTTGGACAATATGAATGGAACGTTATGCCTTTCGGACTTAAAAATGCACCTTCTGAATTTTAGAGAATAATGAACGAAATCTTTAGCGATTTAGATTTCGTAATAATTTACATAGATGA
Organism: Laguncularia racemosa; assembly: GCA_037954665.1. NCBI lineage: Eukaryota > Viridiplantae > Streptophyta > Magnoliopsida > Myrtales > Combretaceae > Laguncularia > Laguncularia racemosa. The sequence continues at coordinate 71,044 of JBBMOL010000002.1, read as the reverse complement.
TGTTCTAATATTTTCTCCAAATATAGAACAACATCTCAAACATGTCAGAACTTTCATTAGGAAAGTCAGACATAATGGTCTTGTAGTATCGCCATCTAAGATATCCTTATTCCAAACTCGAATTAGGTTCTTAGGTTTCGATATACATAATGGTACAATTACCCCAATTAAGAGATCCATAGAGTTTGCTTCTAAGTTTCCTAATAGGATTCTGGACAAAACCCAACTCCAGCGGTTCTTAGGTAGCTTAAATTATGTAGCAAACTTCTTTAGGAATCTCAATGTTTTATGTAAGCCTCTACATAATAGGCTTAAAAAGAATCCACCAAAATGGTCTGATGAACACACAGAAGTCATCAGACAAATCAAGCAAAGAATTAAGGAAATTCCTTGCATTCATCTAGCAGATCCATCCCTATCAAAAATCGTAGAGACTGATGCATCTAACATAGGATTTGGTGGAATCCTAAAACAGAAATCCCCTAATGGAAATGAAAATGTTGTCTAGTTCGTATCTAAACACTGGAACCAATGCCAATTAAATTATTCCACAATTAAAAAAGAAATTTTAGCTATTGTTTTAACAATTTCTAAATTTCAAGGAGATTTGTTAAATCAAAAAATTCTTTTAAGAATTGACTGCTCTGCAGCAAAAAATGTTTTAGAGAAAGATGTTCATAATTTGGCTTCAAAACAGATTTTTGCCAGATGGCAAGCTATTTTATCTTGTTTTGATTTCGATATTAAACATATCAAAGGAATATCCAATTCTCTTCCTAATTTCCTGACTCGTAAATTCCTGCAAGGAGATGCCTCCCAAGGGAAAGGGAAAGGAAAAGGAAGTCCCCTGTAAGGGACTCACAAATGTCCGGTCGTGGCTTGCTGCTACGGCTCCAAAACCCAATGTGCCTCTAGCAATCAAAGAAAGAGATGAGGAATCAACTGCCTCATCCAAACTAATGACCAGACAACCCGTCGAGGGAAATGTGAGTTTAAACACAGAGAGTTTAAATACTGATGTGGTAATAACGCCTGAATTAATTAAGGCTATTACCAATGCTCTAGGTTCCAGGTCTCCCGTAAAAGACCAGAAAAAGATGATTAAAAAATCATCTACCAATGTTCATGTAACTGAGGTGGCGTCTTCTTCGAAGGCATTAGTCCCTCAAAATGTTTTTCAAAAATGGTATCATAAGGATATTTCCAAGTATATCTTTTCAATAGAAAAAGGTATGCATGAAAAGGATCCTTTTGATTTTGCCAGGAAAATATTTCCTGAAAATGTTTTTTATGTACCGTATGATCCATTGAAAAATATGGATTTTTACGAGAAATTTCTAGTTCATACAGGCTCTGTGTCAATCAAACATTTTCAAAACAATGGAGTAATTTCTTACTCGACTGCTAGAATCCACAAGGTCATAAATCTGTGCGATTGGCCTGGCAAGCCGACTAGCAAACCAAAGCTCAGCTTTAATCCGCTGGGTCTAATGGAACCTCATCTAGCTACTTACAATTATTTTGATTATAAGCAAGCATGGTTCAATGCCTTTTTAAGAATGAATCAGAAAAGATCCCATATGTGGCTAATCTGTTTTGATAAATCTTCTTCTAAAAATTTGCCCTACTGGTTTGCACACTGGTGGGAAGAATATGGGGTAATTGAAAACATTGTCCATGAAAATGCAAAGAACGGATACTTTCTGTTCTTAAAAATGTATGAACCAAATGAACATGAATACATGTTCAACAAAACCATGTTATACTACATGCATATAGGTATATCAAGGGTAATGGCATAGAGCTTCGGTTACAAATCAGACCGAAGAACCCAAACTCCAGTTCTCACCAGGACATTCAAGGTCAAGTGGTGGGACGGATTCAAGCTCTAGGATAAAGTAACTGAGTCAGCAATCGACAAATGGCTGACAAAGAAAAATTTCTTGGCCCAAGGTGGTACTCAAACCCCATTCCTCCACGATAGGGGTTTCTTAATATCAAACATGGCAAAGACGCAGAATTCAGAAGAAATGAAAAAGGTTCTGGAGACTGCTCTTGCTCAATTGAAGAAATTCGAAGATGAAATGCGGACTAATGAAGATACCTCTTCTGCCTCTACATCAGCCGGATTGCAAAGCAATGAAGATAACTGCTATGGCATCAACTTAGGAAGTCCGTAGAGTCAAATGTAAGTGTTTTATTACACTTGTGATAAAACACGTAGAATGAAATATAGTATTAGATACTGTATAATTTTTTGTATTTATGACCGTATTTTTACGGAAAATGTTGTATGTACTTCTCCGTCATATACGGAACAATTACCCATGGGGTCATCCCTAAAGCTGGAATGACCAAGCCGTCATTTACGGTTTGAATGACAGGTGGTGCTTTTCCACCGAAAAACCTCTAGGAATTACTGTTGAAACAGTAATATTCCCAACAAAATACTGTACACTACAGTAAAAAGAACTTTTACTGTAGAAACAGTAAAAATGTGTTCTTTAAATGGAAAACGCTGCTTCATTTTAGGCAGATCGGATTTCCGCGAAGAACAAAACAATTCTCTCAAACCACAAACACTAAAGACCTTCCTTCTTCTCCATCTAACCTCTCCACTACCTCCGGCCACCGACCTTCGGCCACTTCTTCCACACTTTCCTTCTCTCTCCTTCTCCCAAACACTAACCGAGTCATCTACTATGGTTGATGAACCATAGGCCCTAAGTACGCAGACATACTTAGGTATATCTTTCTCCTCTTCGTCTCTAACCTTCGACTAATCTTCTTCCATCCTTTCTGATCTTCCACTTCTCTCTTTTCCTTATCCCCTTTCTTCTTTAATGTATTGTTTGTTTCTGTCTGTAACTAATGTTCCTTTTTAAGGATTCAATGTTAATGAAGTAAATATTTATTTATTTACTTATCTTTTAAAAAAACGATAACCCACTAGCCTTGGCTCTGCCGCCTATGGTGTTAAGTTCTTTTGCAATTTATTTATTACAGTTTATAATTTCTCTCCTTGGTAGGTTCTACCACCTTTAGAGAGTTGCAATTTATTTACTGCCTTAAATTTAATGTATGATTAAATATACCAAGTATATCCGTTGGAAACAATACTTTGCTGGCTACTGGCTCTAAGGGGGACTCAGTCCTCGTAAGTATAGACCCATCAACGACACCACGTACTTTGGTATATTAATAACTAATGCTTCTGCCTTACAGTTTATAATTTATTTATTTACTGCTTAATGCTCACTCCACTCTGTTCCTGTTGTTGCTTCACTGCACTTTAATTTAATTTTGTTCTAATTTACTCATCTCTTACCTAAGCTATTGACTAGATAGTTAGGCTAGGCAGCCGTAAGCCCTAGGCTTAGCTTCTGGTAACATCCATCCGTGGGTGCCCCTAGTCGATCTTGGTCTCTAGTTGGTATCAGAGCCAAGGGGGGAGTATATAGTTAGGTTTGAATAATTTTATTTTAGGATTTGGGGTTCGGATCAAAAAGAAAACCGATTGTCCTAAAAGGAGGATGATTCATCATTCGTACTATCTGGAACAATACGAGATCACCGTGGGGATAGGCGAAGGGGGAGTAATCAGTACCGCCGTGTAAGTCGTGTAAAACCTACAGATAGAGCGTAAGACGGGTAGCGCATTTGGTTCGGAGTTGAAACCTTGAGCGGCTGAATACCATGCTCTCATGCCGTATTTTCCCTAACGAGATGTACTAATGATGATTTAAAGTAGGTTTTCTATCCTAAAATGAACTTATTTAGCAGAACTATGTCGTCCTCTAGCTTAGTTCCAAATGAGGAACTCGAGGATCTAGGAAACATAAACAATAGAGATGAAATTAGAATAAAAGATTTTAATGAAACAATAGACAATTGGAAGATATCTAAGAGATCTTATGATGAGATCTACCAAATGGCCAAATGGAAAATCTTTGGCAAAAATGATTATGTCATATCCACAGAAGAGAGAGACATACCCGTCTCTGATGGATTGACAACAATTGAAATGTTAAACCATAGTTCCATTCAAAATTATGGAAAAGAATGGAATTACATGCACATAGGTCTAATCCAAGTAGGAGCTAAACCTCTTACAAAACTAGGATTAGATACCCCTGTCCTAATGGTCCTTAGGGATGCAAGAGAACTAGAATATGAACGATCGATTCATGCATCGATTGAAACCAGTCTTAGTACTGGTCCAGTCTAATTTAAATGTCATCCAAATGTTACTCTAGGTCTTAGGGATCAAACCATAATGAAATCCCTAACCCTTCAAATTAAAACCCACAATTATAAAATGATTCAAGGTGCTCTACCTATGGCGGTCATCTATTGAATCTATTTTAAACTAATGAAAACAGCTTTCAGATCAAAAGCATATAAAATTGACAAAAGAGGTCAAACGCTTCTGATTCAAACAGATCTCAACAGATCTAATGTGACTATCCTTAGGATAATCAAATGGGATCAGGTTAGCCTACCTGATCACTGGGAAATAGAAAATCCTGTTCCCCAGAAATCTTATCAAGTAGCTAAACCATCTAATGTTGTTCAACATCCTGATGGTAAAGTTACACTTCAATTCGCTAGGAGATCTTTCGAAACTCCTAAAAACTCAATGTCCTTAGGATCATCAAGAAGGTCAGTCGATTTGTCCAAGATTGATGAAACTAAAAATTCCCAGGAAAGTCCTAGAAAGACTAATCCTACAATTTCTGGTTTAGTTAATAAGCCTTTGGGATTAACTCAACCAATCTATCAAAATTCTCCAGAATGGGAAAAACCCACTACTTCAGAATTAGGAGATTCTAAGCTTAATGCCATAGAAAAACCCTTCGAACCAGATATGTTATTTCTAAATAATGATTTTAATTCTTCTAAAAACAAGGAGAAAAGACAATGGTATTTTAAAACTTTTGATAAGTTTAAAATACAAATTAAAAATGATTATTATAATTTCATGAATGAAATTGAGATGAAATTAGAAAGTGATGAAAAGATAAGTATAACATTGTTAATTATGGGTATATCTTATGAAATTATATCTTACAAATTTCCACATCTACATTTTCCCCCCTACCTAAGAATTCTTTTAAAGAGGAAAGAGTTCATTGGCATTCATTAAGTACCTTTATTGACTCAACACTTTGTGCACATGTTATTGAGAATTGAGTAAAAAAAAAAAAAATTATATGTCATTTATATCCTCTTTAGTTATGCCATTTAAATTCTTATGCATTATTTACCATCTATGTTGCAATGTACTACACAAGTCATTTATATAACAGTAATTTGTGCATGCCACATAATAATAATGAAATCAATCGAATGATTTCTTACAGTGTTACATTTCTATAGTAAAGATGCATATTCACTTTACTAACTTTTCAAGGAGAGAGATATGAAGATTGAGAGATTTTTTGTTTGTCATTGGAAAATACCATATTTTCTTCCAATAATGAGCAGTAGTTTTATTTTTTAGGATAATAATGTGTTGATTTTTATTTTTGATTTTCCATTCCTAATCCGATCTATACTAAACCCTATGCTCATCTAATGTAGATCCTCGACTTGAGTTAGGAATTTCGTTTTATTTTGGAGTCGCCACCCAATTGCTGTTGGGAAAAATTGAATTAGGACTAATTGAGCAGACTAGTCCTAATTTGGTCCACTAGTCATTGTGATTTCCTCTTCTCGTTTTTTGTGAAAAGAGGAAAGGGGAAAACCAGAGTTTTTAAGTTCGGAGGCTAACCTATTAAAACCCTAAGGTTACCACCCTAATCTCCTAAAATCTACTCTATCTAGAAATGTCTTTTATTTTATTTTTGTTGTCTTTTATTGTGTTTTTGAGTGAATTATTCTAAGAAAATGATTTTTTATTCTTTTTAAGGTTGCCCCAAATGGGGTGCCTACGTACTTGCTATTTAGGATCAAACTTGCCGTAGTTCGCTTTTTCTTGAAAAAAAAACTTTAGTGTGTTTGTGAATTTTAATTATGAAATCTCTTTTGATTTATGTTTTTACCATTTTAGTATTTTTCTAAAAAAACTAAGCCTAAACTTAATAATTTGATTTATTGAAAATGATATTTTAAGGAAAAAACAATTTTGGATTTATTTAAGAAAATGATTTTTCTAAGTGATAGAAATTCCATTTTTCTATTTTCCCTCTCATTTCTACTATCATAAACTTTTATTGATTTTTTTATTAATTTTTATAATTTTTATTAATTTTTCATAATTTTTCATAATTTTTATAATTTTTATTAAATTTTTATTGAAGAGTTTTCTCCTATATTATTTATTTATCATACTCTAAAATTTTATTACTCTTCTTTTCTAATATTTTTATCATTTTCTTTATAAATTTTTGCATTTTTATTATTTATTATTATAATTATTATTTTTTATTTTTTATTTTATTTTTATTACTCATCCTAAATTAAATCCTAAAAAAACTAATCTAATTTCTAAAATTACTCTATTTTTTTTTTTGAATTATACATAACAAATAAGTAAATAAATAAATTCAAAATAAATAAAATAACTAAATAAATAAAATAAATGCAAAAAAATCGAAAAATCTGACTTACCTAGATCCGAGTTGGTGCGCGGGTTGGGTCGGTTAGGTCAGATCAGGTCGAAGCGAGTCGAGTCGGGTTGATCGGACACGGCGGTTGGGAATGCCCGTTGACGGCGTTCTGGTGGCCTTTCGAAGCGGTTAAGGTGTCAATTCCTAGGTTTTCGAGAGTAAGGAACTCAACTGTGGTGGTGGATTTATCCAAAAATGCCTCCTAGTGGCTGCTTGACGCTTAATCGGTGGTTGCGGGTTGAAGAACTCCAGCGAGGCTTCGATTCTCTCTTTTTCTCACTTTTGATCCGTGCCTCTGCCTCTCCACTTCATCCTCTATTTATAGGTGTAAGAAATTGAGCTGGATAAGCTCGGATTTCCACCGATTGAAGCAAATCGAATTTGTGGTTAAAACCCATCTCCGATTTGTGCAAATCCATTGATTTGTTGCGATTTGATTCCAATTGGATGATGTTTATCTTATTTCTGTTGAAGATCTGTTGATTTGTGTAAAAAATCGAATCAAAATGGCTGAAATTCGGATTTTTCTCCTCACCGACAATCTCAGACAGAGGTTGAAGACGATTACACGCCCGACGCGTGCGTTCGCTCCAGCCAATCGGCTGTTGACATGTATCCCAAGTAGAGAAAAAATTTGCAAAACACAGATTCTGCTTCCCCCGCATTTCGAACCCCTGACCGAGCCCTCTCGTGCGCGCCTTAGGCTATGGTCCGAACCAGCTGGGTTAGCCCACTTTCGCGATTTTATTATTTTCGCAATTTGCATATATGCAATGCGATTTTTTTTATTTTTTGTATTTTTTGAAATTTCAAAAATTTGTAAAAATTATTTAACCCTTTTTATTACCATTTCTGCAATTATTTTCCGAAATTGATGTATTTTTCCTATTTATTTTATTTTTTGAATATTTTTCCTATTTTTGCTAAATTAGAGAAAAAATGGAAAAAAAATAAAAAATTGGAAATTAATTATTGTTGATTACTATTGATCATTAGGGCAAAAATGGGGTGTTTACAACTGCCCCTCTTTGTAGTAAAGTTTGAAAAACTTAACTACAAAGACAAGAAAGACACCATTTTTTGCCTCTTTACTGAATGGATAACGCCTTGGTTTGTCTGGTTATCTGGAATTGAGTCTCTAGTAGGAAAATGCTCCATGAGCTAATAATCCCATGAGTGTTTTGTGATGGTTAGTACTACTTAGGAAATGGTCCTAACAATCTAGAATAATGTATCATTTCAAAAAGTGCTCTATGGGCTGACTAATTAGCGATAGGACAAATCTCAAGAATTGTTTAGGAGTGTGTTATTGTAAGTGGAAAATCTGATGATAGGAAGCGTCTTATCGGACTAGCAACCTTGAAGAGAAGATTGTCTTAGGAAGCGCTCTTATGAGCTAGCCACCTGTCAACAGAAGTGTCTTGACTAGACTAGCGACTATTTGGAAAAATACCTTCGAAGAGTGCTCTTATGAGCTGACTAATCGGTTATCAGCAATTTGAAAAAGTGTTCCTATGAGCTGACTAATTGATAGATTCGAAAAGTACTCCTCCAAACTAACTGATTGATAGATTCGAAAAGTGCTTCTCTGAGCTAACTGATCGATAAATTCAAAAAGTGCTCCTCTGAGCTAACCGATCGATAGATTCGAAAAGTGCTCCTCTGAGCTAACTTCAAGAAAAGGTGTCTAGGAAAGTGCCCCTTCGCGGGCTAACTAACTTATAGCAAGAGGACATGCCTCAAAAAGGTGCCCGTATGGGTTGACATTTTTGAAGGGGTGTTTGGGAAAGTGCCCCATTGTGGGCTGACTAACCTATAGCGGGAAGTGCCTTCTTAGACTCACAACCCTGGGGAAGCAATGTTTCGAAAGGTACCTCTACAGGCTGACCTTAGGAAGAGATATTTAAGGAAGTGCCCCACTGTAAGCTGACTAACCTATGGGGAGAAACGTCTCAAAAAGTGCCCTTATGGGCTAACCCTAAGAGAGAATGTTTAGGGAAGTACCCTAATGTGGGCTGACTAACCTATAACAAAATGTCTCGAAAGGTACCCCTATGGGCTAACCTTGAGAGATGAAGTTTAGGAAAGTGCCCCTCTATGGGCTGACTAACCTATGACAAGAAGAAATGTCTCGAAAGGCGCCCCTATAGGCTCACCTTAAGAGAGGATATTTAGGAAAGTGCCCCATTACTAGCTGACTAACCTATTCAAGGGGATGTTTAGACAAGTGCCCTATTGTAGGCTGACTAATCTTATGTTTTGAACATGCTTATACTGAGTGAGCTAAATGATTTGATGTTTTCATGATATGTAGATGATAGCTATTCATTTTAATATGTTCGCCAATTTATCGTGGATAGCAACCAAACAACCGAACCTTCATGCTGGTTTGCTCCTACTTCGCTTACTCTTGCTTTGACACGGGGTTGAAGATCTTGATAGGCTTCCTTTCTTATGCGCATGGCTCTTTTGACGGTAATGTTATCCTACTAATGCACCAGGTTTTAATGCTCAAAAGTAGATAGAATTATATCACCAAATTTATTGAGATTCATTATCATTTTAGTGTTTATCATTCATTGGTGAAGTGATGGGTAATGTGTTTAGGAATGTTTGTTGTAATTGGTTGGAATTATCGACCATTCAGAGACATTAACTTTGCTTGTAAAAAATGAAAACTAAACACAACGAAATTTGTATTGAATATTGGCTTTCATAAACATTGGCAAAATTTCAAGTCCCTTGCCTAAGGATAATACATCTTAACAGCATCTGCATTGATGGGGTCTCTCAATTCTGGACTGTCCATTTGAGTCAATATCAGAGCGCCTCCTGACAATACCTTTTTTACCACATACGAACTCTCATAATTTGGGGTAAATTTTCCTCTAGAGTCTTGGGTATTCGGGAGAACTTTCTTTATTACTAGATCCCCTTCTTTGAAGCATCGAGGCTTCATTTTCTTGTTAAATGCTCGGGCCATCCTTTGTTGGTAACACTGGCCATGACATAATGCAGTGAGTCTTTTTTCATCAATCAGATTCAGCTGATCAAGCCTCCTCTTCACCCAATCTGATTCAGTTAACTGAGTTTCTGACAGGATTCTGAATGATGGTATTTCGACCTCGACTGGTAGCACTGCCTCAGTACCATATACCAATGAATATGGGGTAGCTCTAGTAGATGTTCTTATTGAGGTCCTATAAGCCATGAGAGCAAACAGCAACATCTCATGCCAATCTTTGTAAGTGGTTGTCATTTTTTCTATGATCTTTTTGATATTCTTGTTAGCTTCTTCTATTGCCCCATTCATTTGAGGTCGGTAGGGAGTTGAATTTCTATGGTTTATGTGGAATTGTTGACATAAACCCGTCATCGACTTATTATTACGATTGGTACCGTTGTCGGTGATGATGGACTCAAGAACTCCATATCGAGCTATTATGTCCCTTTCAAGAAGCGGGCTATTACCCCTTTTGTGACATTGGCATATGATGAAGCTTCTACCCACTTGGTGAAGTAATCAATGGCTACCAATATAAACCTGTGGCAGTTGGATGCTGTTGGAGTGATTGGGCTGATTATGTCGATCCCCCACAGGGAGAAAGGCCATGGTGCTGACAACAAGTGCAACTCATTGGGCGGAGCATTTATCCGACTTGCGTACACTTGACACAAATGACAGTGCTTGACATATTTTATGCAATCTGATTCCATGGTTAGCCAATAGTATCCCAACCTCATGATTTTTCGGGCCAACATGTAGCCGTTCATATGAGGTCTACATACCCCTTCATGTACTTCTTTCATCAGTTCGCATGCCTCATTTTTATCCACACATCTTAGCAAGGTAGTATCAGACGATCTTTTGTAAAGTATAGACCCACTTAATAAGAAATGACTTGCTAACCTTCTAAGCGTTCTTTGGTCATTTTTGCTAGCCATTTTAGGGTATTTGCTTTCTTGGAGAAAAGTTTTGATGTTGTGATACCAGAGCTTGTCATCTTGTGCTTTTTCAATTGCTAAATAGTAGGCGGGCCGATTTTCGATGTCTATTTTCATCGGTTGGACTTTAGCTCCCCCTGTTATCTGGATCATAGATGCTAGTGTGGCGAGTGCATCTGCAAACTGATTCTGAGTTCTTGGGACGTAGGTGAAAGTGATTGCCTCAAATTCTTCGATTAGCTCTGTCAAATGCTGATGGTATGGTACAAGTTTGGGGTCTTTGGTCTTATATTCTCCTCTTGTCTGTAGTATGATAAGTGATGAATCTCTGTATACTTCTAATTCATGAATTTTCATGCGACAAGCCATTTTGAGGCCGAGGATGCATGCCTCATATTCTGCGATATTATTGGTATATGAAAATGTGAGCCTTGTCGCTGAAGGGAATTGTGTTCCATCTGGGAATATCAACACTAGCCCGATCCCACAACCGAATACGTTGGCAGCTCCATCGAAGAACATCTTCCACTTAGGGTTCTGCTCTATTCCACAGTCTTCTACCGGTGTACCTCCACTGTTAATATGTTTTCATTAGGGAATTGAACTTGTGGCTCTTGGGAATTCCCCTCGACAGGGTGTTCTGCCAATTGGTCGGCTAAAGATTGCCCTTTCATCGAGTTTTGATTTATGTATGTAATATCAAACTCCGATAAGAGCATTTGCCATTCGGAGATTCTCCCTATCAAAACGGGTTTCTCTGCCAAGTACTTCAGAGGATCATGTCTTGTTAGTAGCTCAATATGATAATAAAGGGTATATTACCTTAACCGGTGCATGACTTAAATCAGAGCACAGCAAGTCCTCTCTACTTCTGAATACCTCTGTTCCCCGTCTGTGAATTTCTTTCTTAGGTAATATATGGAACGCTCTCTTCCCTCTTCATCTTTTTGCCCCAACACGCATCCCATGGATTCAGGGAATATCGTGAGGTATAAGAATAAGGGCTTCCCTTGCTTCGGGACTATCAAGACTGGAGGTTTTATGAGATATTCTTTGATCGTCCTAAATGCTTCTTCGCATTCGTCATCCCATTCTACTGCGGCATTCTTTTTCAACAGATGGAATAGTGGCCGGCACTTATCTGTGAGCTGTGAGATAAAACAAGTTATGTAATTTAACCTTCCCAGCAAACTTCTTAGTTCTTTGACAGTGTGTGGGGAAGGTAGCTCTAATATAGACTTTACTTTGTCAGGGTCAATTTTAATGCCTTCCCGGCTTATGACAAACCCTAACAATTTGCCCGTTGTGACCCCGAAAGTGCACTTCTCCAGATTTAACATGAGCTGGAATTTTCTCAATCGTTTAACCAATTTTCTCAGGATATCTGTATGGCTTTCTTCTTCTTTAGACTTAGCTATCATATCGTCGATGTATACTTCAACTTCTCAATGCATCATGTCATGAAATATCGCGACCATGGCTCTCTGATACGTTGCCCCAGCGTTTTTCATACCAAAGGGCATGACTTTGTAACAGAAAGTTCCCCATGTTGTGATGAAAGTCTTTTTGGTTTTATCTTCTTCAGCCATTTTTATTTGATTATATCCTGAGAAACCGTCCATGAATGAGAAAAGATGGTTTCCTATAGTGTTGTCTACTAGAACATCAATGTGAGGTAGGGGGAAGTTATCCTTTGGTGTAGCTTGGTTTAAGTCTTGGAAGTCTACGCATACGTGTATTTTTTCATTCTTTTTCATAACGGGGACTATATTCGCTACCCATTCTGGGTAATCGGACACTTCGATGAACCTTACTTCTAGCAGTTTCTTGACTTTTTCCTTGATCTTTGGTAATATGTCAGGCCTAAATCTTCTCAATTTCTATTTTTTAGGTTTGACATCTTCCCTTGTGGGAAGCCTATGAACTACTATTAATTGGTCTAGTCCTGGCATATCACCGTACGACCAAGCAAACACATCTGCATATTCAGTTAACAGCTCGGTCATCTCACACTTTTGCTCGGTACTTAAACTGGTCCCGATTTTGAGGTTTTTAGGTTTTTCAATGCTTCCTAGATTTACTGTCTCCACCGGCTCGTCAATTGAAATTCCACTTCGTTCATGTTTTTGCCAATTTTCTTGTATTATTTTGTGGTCAAGGATATTACCTCCAACAACTGACCTAGCAGCATCGGAAACGATATTAGCATTTTTATTTTCTACCTGTGCGAAATGTCCCTAATGTTCGATGGTAGGAGATCTGGGTGAAGTAAAATGAAAGCAGATATATATAAGTAAGACAAACTGTAATTTATTGGATTATAAAGAAGTCTTAATAAAAATTGTTTAACAATCGTTCTCTATCCTTAAGCTGACCTAGAGCTATCAATAGGATAACAGAACCAATTATTGAGAGCTGGATGCTGTTTGGACGTGCGAGGGGTTGGGCTCCCATTGCTGACGTCATCTTCGCTTATCCTTGGCTCTTGAATGATAGTTGCTTTTCTGAAAGATTGCTAGAGGGGTGGAATGCGCATCGGGGTGTTGCTTGGCTTCTCTTTCGTCCTGCCTTTGACACCTCTGGCTTGTGCTTCTTCCTAGGCTTTAGGAACGTACCCTAGTCCAAACGTCCCTTCCTGCCCCTCCTTAAATTGATGGCCCTCCTTGCTGGTCACCACATTCACCTCGTTGAATATCTAGAGACCAAGGTCTTCGGAACCATCCTCCTCGATGTACGGTATGACGGTTTCTTTGTAAATGGCATAATCCTGCTCGCCCAGCAAAGTGACTATTTGCCCATTTGCAATAAATTTGACCCTTTGATGGAGACTAGAGGGTATGGCTCCGGCAGTATGTATCCAAGGCCTTCCCAAAAGTAGGTTGAAAGATCTTGGGATGTCGAGGACTTGAAAAGAGATGTAGAACACTTGCTAGCTAATCTCCACCGGTAAGTTTATTTCCTCTACTATGTCTCTTTTTGAATCGTCGAAAGCCCTGACCACCGTCAAGCTGGGTTTAATATTGCTTGGATCGACCCCCAATACGTTAAGGGTAGCCAATGGGCAAACATTGAAGGACGACCCGTTGTCGATGAGTACTCGGGAGACAATCGTGTCGTTACACCTTACCACTATGAATAGTGGTTTTGTATGTTGGTCTCCATCTTCTCCTAGCTCTTCAGGGGAGAAAGATATTTGGTCCATGGTGAAAATAGAATCTGCCACATGACTTATTTTGTCTGTAGCGATGCCTTTTAGGACTTGAATATGTTTGAGCACTTTGAAGAGTGCTTCCCTATGGGGCTTAGAGGCTGTAAGGAGGCCCATGAGTAATATTTATGCTGGAACCTTGTTTAGTTATTCCATGATCTTATACTCACTCGCTTTGACCATTTTTGTAAATGCAGCGAGCCCCTCTTCTTCTTCCTCTCCTTTCTCCGTGTTAGGCTCTTCAGTTGAGATTTTATATTTCGACTCATATACTCTCCCAGAGCGGGTGATTCCTCCCACCATAGGGGGTCGCTCTTGCTCGAAGGTTTGATAGTCAAACGGTGTGGCCTTATACCTCTCCGCAGGTATTGGGACATTGAACACATATCTCTTCTTCGGGATTTGTATCTCAGTTGACTGTCCCTCATAGCATTTTATGACTCTTGGCTTTTGATTTGAATTAATCATGTTTACAGATTTCTCCCCTTCTTTGAGCGGGTTGTCTTCTTTCTCAAACTCAGGCTCCCATCCGCTAGGTGGCCCATATACAGTTGGGGTATAAGAATAGTTCACCAGGTATTCGAATCTCCCATGTGATTCTCCCAAGGTGTCGACTGTAGGGTCTCCGGCTAACCATCTCTTCTTGATATGTGACTTGGGGGTTTTCTCTAGGGCTTGATAGGAATGCCTTTTATGCTGGTCCGTCGCCTTTTGCTTAGAGGCTTCTTTTGGAGCTGACTCTTCAGATGTGATCATATTGATGGTGGGCTTATGATTAGGCAGTGGATTGGTGTTGAAATTGGGTGCTGGGGTGTTAACAAAATCCAACTACACAATCCCGGCGTCGATCAAATCTTGGATTTTGTGTCGAAGCCTCCAGCATCGATCTGTAGAATGCCCCTTTTGGCCCATGTGATAGTCACATTTGAGGCTTGCGTCAAAGTTTCTGGGCTTGTACCGGTCGTTTGGGATTTCGAAGCTGATCAAATTATCCGCCCGCAGCCGATTAAAGACCTGGATGAGTGGGATCGGAATTGGAGTGAACTGTCTCGAGGCCCCTGGTAGCCTGGGTGTGATTTGCTGTGGAGTGCTAGGCTAGGGTACTCGTGGTTTGGAATGTCACACGAGTTCCCCCTGGAATGTCACACGAGTTCCAGCTTTGTCTGCTTTACTGGAGTTGACTATGCTGATAGTAGACTCCTTGGCTCTGTTACCTCCCAAGGGCTTTTGTGATGGTGTGACCCTGGGAGGATCCATTGTTTGGAGTCTGCCTGTGGTGATGGCGCTTTCAATCCGGCACCCTGCAGCTACTACTTCTGCAAAACTGGATGATGTATGGCTCACTAGATGTGAGAAGTAGGTCTTGTCTAGAGTGTTGACGAATATGGATGTCAACTCTTTCTCAGAAATTAGGGTTGCTACCCTAGCAGCTTGAGCTCTCCAACGCTGAGCATACTCTTTAAAAGGCTCAGCGTGTCTCTTTCGAAGACTCCCTAAATCAATCACTGAGGGGGCGACTTCAATATTAAACTTGTACTGGTCATAAAATGCCCGAGCAAGCCTTTCCCAGGTGTTGACTTGATTGAAATCCAAGTAGGCATACCAGACTAATGCAAGACCTGTAAGGCTATCCTGGAATTTCTGGATCATCAGTTGGTCATATTGAGCATACTTGCTCATTTTCCGGGCATATAGCCTTGTGTGCATTTTGGGGCATCCAGTACCATCATACTTCTCAAATTCCGGATACACCTCTTCCTCATATGCTGGCAGACTGGTGATTTCGACTTGCTCGAAACCATCAGGCCCCTCTATTGTTTTCATCTTGTTAGCCAGCTGTTGGAAGATTCTTCTTTCCATCTCTTTCTATCTCTCCTCCATCTCTTTTCTCAAGTCATCAGAGGTTGGAGCCTGGTTGATTCTCGGCTCATACTCAAAGGTCGGGTTAAGGTAGGAATTGATTTCCTCATATTCTGGAGGCTGCCCCTCCACTGCCTTCCCTTTTCTAGCCCCTGAATGTTCTTCTTCAGTTGGTTGGGTGGTGTGAAGGAGGCCAATGCTTTCAGTCAGGAGGTGTACTTATGCAGCTAACTGCTGGACCATTTGTTCTAGGGATACGATCCTAAAGTCTGAAGTAGCGTCAGCACTTGCGTTGTTGCGGTTGTCGCCACTGTTTGCCATTTTCATTCTTGAACTTGTGCAAATTGGGCTTTTGGGATGGTTCGGTTGTTTGGGAACTATTTTGATACCTGGCGCGCATTTTTTTTTCTTTTTAGTATAATGTATGCAAATGTGATGCATGTATCACACGGATGCTAAAATAAAAGGGCAACAATTGATTGATGATATAATATTGAAACTTTTTATTAATATTGGAAACTTTGGAGTTTGATACTTGAAAAAAACGAAAGAGTACAATAATAATCTATTTCCTAGCTTTCTTGGTCTTCTGTTGTGGAGACTCGGGTTTCCCATTGATGACGGCTTCTAATTCCTTGACTCTGGCTTGGGTCTTGAGCGGGAGTGATCTCACGTGGCCCAATAAAGAAAGCTGCGGCTCTATTTCCCATAGATGGAGCATAGCCCGTACCAAGGGCAAGTTCATCTCCATCTTCATCAGTGAGAGGATGGGCCCTATTTTCTACTGGATAAAGGCCTGCTCCTCTAGGTTGTATAGGGTGAACCAGTAGTCCAGTACCAATTTCGGATCCAGAGGTTTGCACACTCGGATTTCTTTACGGAGGAGGCGGTCAACTACGGTACTAGCCATCTATTACAACAGAAATTTCCTAATTACAATCAGAACTATGATAACATTACAGGGAAATATATCTGAACTCCATAAACAGAACAAAAATATTACATCATCAATCTATTGTTAGCCCATGACGTTATGTATGCAAATAGGTAGGTTCTAATAGGTCCCCAAGCTTTATGGCCTCCTGCATTTTCGGAGAAATGGATCTCAGGCCATATCGAAGCAATGGGTGGGGTAGCCTAATCAGTCCCGAATGGTGATCATATCACTTTGCCCGAAACCTACACAATGCCCCCCCGTCTTAGGGTCCTAAGATGGCTCAGGTTTGACCGTATCTACTCACACAATTGTTGCATGCAGACTCGATAACTAAATCAAATAGTTGAATCCTAATCTTTAGCTAAATCCTTGAAAGGTTAGCAATAATATAACAAATCAAAAGACATTTCTTAGAAAGGAGTAATTCAAGGAGATCCAAGTGGCTAGCCTACTAGAGAATGTTGGTCCCCAATGGAGTCGCCATCCTATCGAGTCTAATTTTTGATTTCCCATTCCTAATCCGATCTATACTAGACCCTATGCTCATCTAATGTAGATCCTCGACTAGAGTTAGGAATTTCATTTTATTTTGGAGTCACTACCCAACTGTTGTTGGGAAAAAATGAATTAGGACTAATTGAGCATATTAGTCCTAATTTGGACCACTAGTCGTCGTGATTTCCTCTTCTCTTTTTTTGTGAAAAGAGGAAAGGGGAAAACTAGAGTTTTTAAGTTCAAAGGCTAACCTATTAAAACCCTAAGGTTACTACCCTAATCTCCTAAAATCTACTCTATATAGAAATGTCTTTTATTTTATTTTTGTTGTCTTTTATTGTGTTTTTGAGTGAATTATTCTAAGAAAATGATTTTTTATTCTTTTTAAGGTTACCCCAAATGGGTGCCTACATACCTGCTATTCAGGATCAAACTTGCCGTAGTTCACTTTTTCCTGAAAAAAAAAAACTTTAGTGTGTTTGTGAATTTTAATTATGAAATCTCTTTTGATTTATATTTTTACCATTTTAGTATTTTTCTAAAAAATCTAAGCCTAAGCTTAATAATTTGATTTTTTGAAAATGATATTTTAAGGAAAAAACCAATTTTGGATTTATTTAAGAAAATGATTTTTCTAAGTGATAAAAATTCCATTTTTCTATTTTTCCACTCATTTCTACTATTATAAACTTTTATTGATTTTTTTATTAATTTTTAGAATTTTTTTTTATTATTTTTATTAATTTTTCATAATTTTTATAATTTTTATTGAAGAGTTTTCTCCTACATTATTTATTTATCATACTCTAAAATTTTATTATTCTTCTTTTCTAATATTTTTATCATTTTCTTTATAAATTTTTGCATTTTTATTATTTATTATTATAATTATTATTTTTTATTTTTATTTTTATTACTCATCCTAAATTAAATCTTTAAAAAAACTAATCTAATTTCTAACATTACTCTATTTTTTTGAATTATAAATAACAAATAAGTAAATAAATAAATTCGAAATAAATAAAATAAATGCAAAAAAATCGAAAAATCTGACTTACCTGGATTTGGGTCGGTGCGCGGGTCGAGTCGGTCGGGTCGGGTCGATCGGACACGGCGGTTGGGAATGCTCGTTGACGGCGTTTCGGTGGCTTTTCGAAGCGGTTGAGGTGTCGATTCCTAGGTTTTCGGGGGTGAGGAACTCAACTGTGGCGGTGGATTTCTCCAAAAACGCCTCCTGGTGGCTGCTTGACACTTGATTGGTGGTTGCAGGTTGAAGAACTCCGGCGAGGCTTCGATTCTCTCTTTTTTCTCACTTTTGATCCGTGCCTCTATCTCTCCACTTCATCCTCTATTTATAAGTGCAAGAAATTGAGCTGGATAAGCTCGGATTTCCACCGATTGAAGCAAATTGGATTTGCGATTAAAAACCCATCTCCGATTTGTGCAAATCCATTGATTTGTTGCGATTTGATTCCAATTAGATGATGTTTATCTTATTTCTGTTGAAGATCTGTTGGATTTGTGCAAAAAATCGAATCAAAACGGCTGAAATTCATATTTTTCTCCTCGTCGGCGATCTCGAACGAAGGTTAAAGACGATCACGCGCCCGACGCGTGTGTTCGCTCTAGCCAATCGACTGCTGACACGTGTCCCAAGTAGAGAAAAAATTTGCAAAACGCGGATTCTGCTTCCCCCGCGTTTCGAACCCCTGACCGAGCCCTCCCGCGCGCGCCTTAGGCTATGGTTCGGACCAGTTGGGCTAGCCCACTTTCGCGATTTTATTATTTTCGCAATTTGCATATATGCAATGTGATTTTTTTTCTTTTGTATTTTTTGAAATTTCAAAAATTTGTAAAAATTATTTAACCCTTTTTATTACCATTTCTGCAATTATTTTCCAAAATTGATGTATTTTTCCTATTTATTTTATTTTTTAAATATTTTTCCTATTTTTGCTAAATTAGAGAAAAAATGGAAAAAAATCAGAAAAAATTGGAAATTAATTATTGTTGATTGCTATTGATCATTTAGGCAAAAATGGGGTGTTTACATAATGTACTATAACTAGGGATCAATACTTGCTCGTACTTAATGGCATTTTGTATGGAGATATGATAATAAATATTTAAACATATTATATCTAAGAATAAGTAATGTTGCAAAAAATATATATAAATTATAGCAAGTGGGTTTTATATAATCTCGTGTCCTGTGTAACAAGCATCACGCATTGCATATGTCATGAAGAGCATTATTGAGCGACTAAATGTGCAAATTATAAGGTTTATAAAGGGTGAGTCAAATTAATAAAAGCATACCCAAATAGGGGATTGTGAAGAGGAAGCAACATATTGTTACTCAAACATTGAGCACGATAAACATAATCTTGAGCATATATCACATAAATTAAAAGAAATACTTGCCATTTTGATTTTAGATCATAGTATACACATATTATGTGTCTTTAGTATGCAGTCCATAAATATTTACTTGAATTTTAAATATAAAGCTAGAAGGATTGCTCACTTTTTTATGGCAAACAAAAAAAGATGATGATGATGATGATGATACATCGATATAATTGCTACTATTTAGTTGCTAAGAAAAAGTTACTAATAAGTTGTCATAAACTTTGTAGAATTAGATTGATGAAATGCAAAAGATTGTTTAGGCTTAGAAGAGCATATCAAGTAGACTGCTCCATTGCTTTATAGATAAAATCATAAGGTTCCAATTACCTCATGGGCATAATATTATGTGCCAAAGAATATATTATAAAGAAAGGACATTGCTCTAATATTTGATAATGAATACAATAATAAATATTAGGAACTTATTTAAGGTAAGGATAACATGCTGTCACTCACTATGGAGATAGTTACAAGGCAGCAATAATAGCTACTATGTGCTAAGGTTTGCTTGGGCTTATCAATGTTTGTCAAGGGGATTGTTCCACCACTTAACAATGAAAAACAACAATAGTTTAAGGACATATGATAGAAATAAGTATCATGTGCCAAGCAAAGTACTCTACTATAAGGTAACGATTATAGCCATAATATACTAAGGTTCTCCTTGGCTTAATAGTGGTTGTCAAGTGTATCATTTCACTACTTGGTAGTGAAAACGATGAGAGATGCCAAGAAATTTCCTAGGTTTAAAGGTTTAAAGATTGTAGCGTTTTAATATTCAAATTGAGCCTTATTAAGGTTAGAAAACATCACAACACAGACTGAGTGTAGTTGTAATAGACCGTTGATGGGTGTCGAATCCAACAAAAATAAAACCTACTCTTAGATAATTATATGATTTGCATATAGTGGTGAGTAGGGTCGAATCCACAAATATTGGTTAAATTTATTTCTATCCAAGGAGAATAAAAGGAAAAGGAAAATGGGGGGTTTGGTTTGTGAATCGAATGAAGTTAAAACAAGATAAGAAAATTGAATATTGATAAAAGCCTAGCCAAAGGAATCAAGATAGTTTAATTCTAGGAATTGATCATCGATGCAAATGTTTTCTATTCTTATTCCTAGATAAACTGGTTATGGTTATTAACAAGCTCTAACAACCTATCTCTCCTTACTTCCTCGATAACCTCAGACAAGCACTTTGAATTATTTCTCTTATTGATTAAACAACCCTAGACAAGCGCTTAGGATTTAATCTATTAATAGCATTAAGATCTAGAGAGACCACCAATTCATGCCAGTAGATTATAAGATAACCTATTTAAATATGATCACACACCTCCATAACATGAATTCGATCATCTCTTTTATAACCAAACATGTTATTGCGTCACTAAGACTAGAACAATCAAACAATTACGGATTTGACGTGCTAGTTGACAATATATTAACTTGCTAATTGAGTAGAAGAGCTCTATTTATACCAATCAACAAAGATAATAATGACAAAACGATCAGAAGATATATGAATACCCGAAAACAAAGAATAGATTAAATACAAGTCAATTAGACCTCACAATTCGTGGAGAATTAAACATCTATAATCCTTTGGCTAGAAAAGTAGCTTAGCTACTCATGTTCATCAATGAAACGAAAAATAAAAATAAAAACATAACAAGCCTCTGTTTCCGACTGCCTGCTCTGTCTCCTCCTTTCCTTCTTGTCTCCAAGGTGATTCCAGATTCAAAGATTAAAAGTTGCCCTAACCCTCTAGGGTTGGTTCTATTTATATTGTTAGGGAGATGGCATGTGATCTTTTGCTAGCAAGATACGAAAATATCTTTCCTTTTTTAAGTAGATTTCGAGAAGTAAATGTTCGTCCGCCTGGCACGCCCTAACACACGGCCATGGGTCAAGCTGTGCCATCCTCTGTGCATATTTCATGTATCATCTTCCGTGTCCAGTATGTACCACGGCTCCACCTACGGCTAGATTTCCAACCGTGTCTTATTCTGTGCATAATCAACAAGTCTTCATCCGTACCCAGTGTGTACCACGGTTACACCCACGGCCAGATTTCAAGCCGTGCCATCCTCTGGTTGATGTTCCACAATTTCTTCTCCTTAGCATGTCTAGCTTCCGCCACGGCTCCAAGCATGGTTGCTCCCACGGCTGCCACCACGGTCGTGCCCTAAGCCATGTCTCTCTCTGTTCAAAGTCCACATTTCCGCCTTCTTGTCCAGTGTGTAACACGGTTTGCACCATGGCCGTGCCTCAAACCGTGCTTCCTCCGGTTGTGTAATTCCTTGTCTTGATCCAAGTTGTAGATGACTTCTCTAATTTACTTGAATTGACACCCTTGACACCATTTAAGCTGATTTATCACCATAATAGAATTAAGTACCATTTCCTTATGATTTCTATAAAATCAATAATAATTTAACACAATTTATACTATAAAGATTGAGTATAAAATGGCTCTATCAATCGTACATGCATCATTGTAGTGTAGACCATACATCATTGCAATTATTAGGCATTGTATATCCTTCATAGAAGAATTTGCTTGCTTTAAGGATATAGCTTTCATTCACTAGTAAGAAGCCAAGCCTTTCCATATATGCATCAATTGGTATCATAATCAACTTTATTTTCTTTCATATAAAATTTCCTTAATATCTCATAGTAAGTATAGTATGGGGTCTAACAAGCAGTGCTAAATATAATCTCAATTAGAGACCAAGCTAGAAATACAAATTCTACTGAACTTTCTAGCATTCTATTTTAGTTATGGCATTAAACTAAGCTAAAACCTCAACCATAGATAGAAATGAAAATTTGGTGGCTTCATAAATAAGGATAAGCAAATTGAGAGCAAATGCTAATGCCATGTGCAAATACCTTATTTTTTACCCTAATAATTAATAATAATCAATTTTCAATTTTTTTCATTTTTTACAATTTTTCTTCTAATTTAGTAAAAATAGGAAAAATATTCAAAAAAATAAAATAAATAGGGAAAATATATCAATTTTGAAAAAAAAATTGTAGAAATAATAATAAAAGGAGTTAAATAATTTTTACAAATTTTTAGAATTTCAAAATAATACAAAAATAATAAAAATTGCATTGCATAGATAC
Organism: Laguncularia racemosa; assembly: GCA_037954665.1. Lineage (NCBI taxonomy): Eukaryota > Viridiplantae > Streptophyta > Magnoliopsida > Myrtales > Combretaceae > Laguncularia > Laguncularia racemosa. The sequence goes on along the minus strand of JBBMOL010000002.1, from coordinate 48,435 downwards.
AATTTGCATAAATAAAAAAAAACGAGTAAGTGGGCTAGCCCAGCTGGTCCGAGCCATGGCCTCATGCACGCGAAGAAGGGGTTATGCCAGTGGCTCGAAATGCAGGGGAAGCAGATTCTGCGTTTCGCCTATTTTTCTTTTTACCTAAGACACATGTCAATTTGTGATTGGATGGAGGGAGCGCACGCGCCGGGTACGTGATCGTCTTCAATCTTCGTTTGAGATCGTCGCCGGCCGTTTTGATTCGATTTTTTACAAAAATCCACTAAATCTTTCACTAAAACAAGATAAACATCATCCAAATGAAATCAAATCACAACGAAATCCAAGATTTACACGAATCAAAGGCAAATCGAAGGAGGGTTTCAACCACAAATCCGATTCATCACAATCAGAGAAAATTCGAGCTTATCCAGCTCAATTTCTTGTGCCTATAAATAGAGTACGATGGGAAGGAACTAGAGCACGGGTCAAAAGTGAGAAAAGGAGAGAAAATAAGAGAGATCGAAGCCTCGCTAGAGTTCTTCAAGCCGCGACCGCCGACCAAGCTTCGAACCACCACTAGGAGGCGTTTTTGGAGAAATCCACTACCACCATTGGATTCCCCACCCTCGAAAAGCTAGGAAGCAACCTCTCGACCTCCTTGAAAGTCATCGAAATGCCACCACCTCGGACCTCCAACCGCCGTGATCGATCCGACTCGATCGACCCGACCCGGTTTGATCCAACCCACGTACCATACCCGGATGTAGGTAAGTCAGATTTTTTGTTTATTTATTTGTTTGTTTATTTATTTACAATTCAAAAATAAAAAAAAAAAGAAAAAAAATAATATTAGGAAAAATGGTAGAATTTAGATTAGTTTATTATTTTCATGTTTAGTTTAGAATAGATAAAATAAAAAATAATAATAATAAATTATAAAATGATAAAAAAATAAAAATAAATAATAATAATAATGATAATATTAGAGGTAGGTTAATAATAGGGAAATAAAAATAATTTTTATCACTTAGAAAAATCCTTTTCTTAAATAAATCCAAAATTGGTTTTTCCTTAAATTAATTTTTTTCAAAAAAATAAAAATCAAGCTTAAGCTTGGATTTTTTCCAAAAAATGCTAAAAATGATAAAAACGTAAATTTGAAATATTTTCATAATTAAAATTAACAAACTCACTAAAGTTTTTCATGAAAAGCGAACTATGGCTTGTTTGATCTTGAATAGCAGGTACGTAAGCACCCGTTTGGGGCAGCTCTAAAAAAAAATCATTTTCCTATATTAGAATAAGTTGTTTATAATTAATAAGAAAAAATACAACAATAAAATAAAATAAAAAAAATAAAAAAAATAACAATAAAAGACATTAGGATAGGGTTTAGATTTCAGAAAAATAAGGTGATAACTTTAAGGTTTTAATAGGTTAACCTCCGAGTCCAGCAACTCTAGTTTTCCCTTTCCTCTTTCACAAAAATGAAACAAGGAGATCTCGTTGACTAGTTGTCTAAATTAGGATTAATCTGCTCAATTAGTCCTAATTCAATAATATTTCCAACTTCAGTTGGGTGGCGACTCCAAAATAAGATGAAATTCCTACTTCAAGTCAAGGATTTATATTAGATGAGCATAGGGTCTAATATAAATCGGATTAGGAATGAAAAAAAAAAAATTAGACTCGACAAGATGACGACTCCACTAAGAAAGACTCCCTAGTAGGCTAGTCACCTAAACCTTCTGAAATCACCATTTCAAAAATGTCTTTTGATTGTTATATTATTGCTAACCTTTCAGGGGTTTAATGAAATTAGGGGTGTATGTATTTTTTACCATTGAGTTTACATGTATGTAATCATGTGATTAGATACGGTCAAACCCAAGCCGTTTTACGACCCTAAGACGGGGGGCCATTGTGTAGGTTTCGGGCGAAGTGATATGATCACCGTTTGAGACTAATTAGGCTACCCCACCCAATGCTTTGATATAGCCTGAGATCCATTTCTTCGAGAATGCGGGAGGCCATAGAGCTTAGGGACCTGTTAGAGCCTACCTATTTGCATACATGAAGTCATGGGCTGGCAATTAATTAATGATGTAATGCTTTTGTTCCTTTCATGAAGTTCAGATACATTTCCCTATAATAACATCATTTGTACTTTGTAAAAAGTTTTTGTAATTAGAGATTTCTATTGTAATAGATGGCTAGTTTTACAGTCGATCGCCTCTTCTGCAAAGAGATATGACTCTACAAACCTCTAGATCCAAAGTTGGTATTGGACCATTGGTTTACTTTGTACAAACCTGAAGAGCAGGCCTTCATCCAACAAAAGATAGGGCCCATCCTTTCACTAATGAAGATGGAAATGAACTTACCTCTGATACGGGCTATCCTCTATCTATAGGAGATAGAGCCTGCAACTTTCTTCATTGGGCCACATGAGATCATTCCCACTCTAGAAGAATACACCTAACTTCTACAGGCCCCATCACTAACCGGCGAGGTATATGTGCCAAATCTTGAAGCTGGGCCAACTGGTATTTTCAGTAGACTTCTGGGTATTCGCAAGACAGTAATCAACAAGGCCTTAGCAAACTGTAACGGATATTACATACGGATGGACGAGTTAGAAGCCTGGTTCATAGCCTGGGAAGATGATGGGGACAAGAAAGACCTATTATGCGGGGACCCCAAGAGCTACAAGTAGATAAGGGTGAGTGCTTTCATCCTAACAGCCTTCGCCATCACACTCTTCCCCACCGAAACCTTTTATGTCCACTACCAAGTCGCAGAGTTAGTGGCCCAATTTTTGTAAGGGAAATCTTATATCCCGGCTTTACTGGTAACACAGATCCGAAACTTGAACTTTGTCAAGAGGAAGGGCCATGGGATCCTCCACTCAAACATCAACCTCATCTTGATTTGGTTTATAAGCCACCTCAAATGCTTTGGGTTGAACCTGGTCCGGAAATCTTTAGCCCAACAAGTGGACCTTGTAGACTCATGCATAGAAAAGATAAAGCTGCCCGACGACCTTACTAGCCACAGTTGGGTGGAAGTGCTCAAGAGTTTCAATGCCGACGACATCCTGTGGACAACTAGATGGAGTTGCTATAATAAAGTCATCCTAACCTGTAGAAACTTTTAGGCCGTTCCTCTAATCAGTATCAACAGATGTATAGGTTATCATCCAAACTTAGTGGTCTGCCAGTTCGGTACCATCCAAGACATAGTTTATCGACCATCACTAGAAGCAATCACGTTCAAATACCAGGACCTAAATCTGCTAGTAGCCGAGAAGTTTGCCAAGCTAGTAGAGGTCAAAGCCCTATGAGAAGCCTGAATCAAGAGCCCCAACGTAGACCTCGGAGACCTGGATGGCAAAGTGGGCAAGCATCGAGCCACCAGGCATTTCGTGATCCACCAGCTATATCAAACAGGAGAAAGGGCAAACCAGTCCTAGATATCACCTAACCTGAGCTAGACAAGGTAGACCTAGAGCTGAGAACCTATTTGGAACAAGTTAGGGCCTAGATGGAGGTATACTTTGAAGCCGCAGACTACAAAAAGAATATCTAGAAAGGCAGATTTAAAGAGTCTGATCAAAAGAACAAGGCCTTGGAAGCTCAGCTAGAGAAGACCTAAGCTAGAGTTAAAGAGCTGGCAACTATCATCAGCAGAAAACCGATGCCTACGCAGCAGAAGAAGAAGAGGACTCGGAAATAGATTACCATTGTACTTTTACTTTTTCATTTTTCAAGTATCGAACTCCAAGTTTCCAATATTAATAAAAATAAAATTTCAGTATTATATGATTAATCAATTGTTGGCCCCTTTATTTTAGCATCTATGTGACACATGCATTATATTTACATACATGCATTAAGCTAAGAAAAATGCGCACCAGGTATCAAAGATAGCTCCCAAACAACCGAACCCTCCAAGGAGCCCAATCTGCACCCGCTCAAAGACCAAAATGGCAAATAGTGACAACCGCAACAACACCAGTGCTGATACCGCCTTAGATCCTAGGATCGTATCATTGGAACAAACAGTCCAGCAATTGGTTGCACAAGTCCACCTCTTAACTGAGAGTATTGGCCTCCTTTGCACCACCTAACCAACTCAAGAAGAACACTCAAGGGCTAGAAAAGAGAAAGCAGTAGCGGGTCAACCCCCAGAATATGAAGAGATCAATTCCCACCTCAACTTGGCTTTCAAGTATGAACCGATAGTCAACTTTGGTCCAACCTCGGATGACATAAAGAGGGAGATGGAGGATAGGCAAAAGGGGATGAAAAGAAAACTTTTTCAACACCTGGCTGATAAGATGAAAACAATAGAGGGGGCTAATGGCTTTGAGCAGGTAGGGATCACTAACTGACCAGCATACGAGGAGGAAGTGTACCCAGAGAAGTTCAAGACCCCATAATTTGAAAAATATGATGGCACTGGATGCCCCAAGATGCATATAAGGTTATATGTATGGAAGATGAGCAAGTATGCCCAATATGACCAGCTCATGATCCAGACCTTCCAAGATAGCCTTGCAGGACCTGCCCTCGTCTGGTATGCACACCTAGACTTTAACCAAGTTAATACCTGGGAGAGACTTGCTTGGGCATTCTACGATCAATACAAATTCAACATTGAGGTTGCTCCTTCGGTAATGGACTTAGGAAGTTTTCGAAAGAAACACACCAAGTCTTTTAAGGAGTATGCTCAGCACTGAAGAGCTCATGCTGCTAAGGTAACGACCCCAATTTTAAAGGATTGACATCATCTTCGTCAATGCTCTGGATAAGACTTACTTCTACTTGGGCCAGACTATCTAGTTGCAAAGTAGTGCAGAGGTGCCGAATCGAGAATGCCAACACGTCAAGGAGACTCCCGACATCGAACCTTCCTAGAATCACATCATCACAAAGGCCCTTAGGGGGTAACAAAGCCAAGGAGTCTACCGTCAACACAGTTAACTTCGGCAGAGTGGATAAGGTTGAAACCCGCGTGACATTTCAGACTGCGAATGCCCTAATCTAGTAGTCATCGATGAATCACACATAGGCCACTAGGGTCTTAAGAGAATTCACTCCAATCCCGATCCCGCTCAGCCAGGTCTTTGCTCGGCTGCGAGCGGATAATTTGATCAGCTTCGAGATCCCAAGTGACCGGTACAAGCCTAGAAATTTTGACTCAAGCCTCAAATGTGATTATCATATGGGCCAAGAGGGGCATTCCACAGATAGATGCTGGAGGCTCCGAAATAAGATTCAAGATCTGATTGACGCTAGAATAGTGCAATTGGACTTTATTAACACACTAGCACTTAATGTCAACACTAATCTGTTGCCTAACCATAAGCTTACTATCAATATGATCACATCTAAAGAGTCGAACTCCAAAGAGTCCTCAAAATAGCAAAAAGTAACAGTGCAACAAGAAAGTCACCTACGCCAAGTCCTAGATGAAACCCTTAAATCACATATCAAGAAGAGATGGTTAGCTGGAGACCCAACGGTTGGTACCTTAGGCGAATCGCATGGGAGATTTGAGTATCTGGTAAATTACTCTTTCACACCAACCAAGTATGGGCCACCTAGTGAATGGGGGCTCGAGTTTAAGGAAGAAGACAACCCACCAAAAGAGGGGGGGAGGTTCATGAACATGATTAAATCGGACCAAAAGTTAATAGTCATAAAGTGCTACAAAGGACAATCTACTGAGGTGCAGATTCCAAAGAAGAGATATGTATTCAATGTCTCAATACCCGTATAGAGGTATAAGGCGGTACCATTTGACTATCGGGCTCTCGATTAAGAAAGACCCCCTATCATAGGAGGAATCACCCGTTCTAGGAGAATTTATGACCCGAAATATAAGATCTTAACCGAAGAGCCCAACACTAAGGTAGGGAAAGAAGACGAAGAGGAGCTCTCTGCATTTACAAAGGTGGTCAAGGAAGGCAAATATAAGATCATGGAACAACTGAACAAAGTTCCAGCCCAGATATCACTTATGGGCCTCCTCACAACGTCTAAGCCTCACAGGGAAGCACTCTTCAAAGTGTTTAAACAGATCAAGGTACCAAAGGGCATCGCAATAGAGAAATTGAGCCATGTGACAGATTTAATCTTCACCATGGATCAGATATCTTTCTCTCCCGAAGAGCTAGGGGAAGACAGAGACTAACATATAAAACCACTGTTCATAGTGGTAAAATGAAACAATACAATCATCTCCAGAGTACTCATTAACAATAGATCTTCTCTCAACATATGCCCTTTGGCCACCCTTGACCTGCTGGGAGTCAAGCCAAGTAACATCAAGCCAAGCTTAATAGTGGTTAGAGCCTTTGATGGGTCCAGGAGAGAAATAGTGGGGGAAATCAACTTACCAGTAGAGATTGGTCCACAGATGTTCCACATCTCCTTCCAATTCCTCGACATTCCAAGGTCTTTCAATCTATTATTGGGAAGGTCGTGGATACATACTACTAGAGTCATACCATTAAGTCTACATCAAAAGGTCAAGTTCATAGCAAATGGACAGATCATCACCATATTGGGAGAGCAAGATTATGTCATCTATAAAGAGATCGCCATACCCTACATTGGGGAAGACAGTTTCGAAGAATTTGGCCTCCAAATATTCAATGAGGTAAACGTAGTAACTAGCAAGGAGGGTCATCAGTTCAAGAAGGGATAGCAAGGGACGTTTGGACTAGGGTATGTTCCTACAGCCCAGGAAGAGGCACAAGAAAGAGGTATCAGAGGCAGAAGGAAAGAGAAGCCAAGCGACACCCCAATGCATTTTCCACCCCTCTAGCAATCATTCAAGCAAGTAACTACCGTTCAAGAGGCAAGGATAAGCGAAACCGACATCAGTGATGAAGGCCCGACCTCTCGCACATCCGAGCAGTATCTAGCTCTTAACAATTGGTTTTTTTTTATCCTATTAATAGTGCTAGGTCAGCTCAAGGATAGGGAACAATTATTAAACAAATTTCTATTATGGTTATTTTTCAGATTTCAATAAATTACAATTCATTCCTTTTTTGCTTATATATACGTACTCTCGTTTCACTTTACCTACAGATTCCCTACCGTCAAACGTCAGGGACATTTCGCGTAGGTAAGTAATGAAAACACCGATATTGTTTCCAACACTACTGGGTCAGCCATTTGAGGCGATGTCTTTGACCACGAAATGATACAAGAAAATTGGAAAAAACATAAATAAAGTGGGATTTCAATTGACGAGCCGGTGGAGATAGTAGATCTAGGAAGCACTGAGAAACCTAAAAACCTCAAGATTGGGCTAATTTGAGTGCCAAGCAAAAGCGCAAGATAGTCGAGCTACTAACTAAATATGCAGATGTATTTGCCTGGTCATACGACAACATGCTAGGACTAGACCAGTCAATAGTAGTTCACAAGCTTCCCACAAGAAAAGATGTCAAACTTAAAAAACAGAAATTGAGAAGATTTAGGCCTGACATCTTACTAAAGATTAAAAAGGAAGTAAAAAAACTATTAGAAGCGGGATTCATTGAGGTGTCTGACTATCTGGAATGGGTAGCGAACATAGTCCCCGTTCTAAAAAAGAATGGGAAAGTACGGATATGCGTAGACTTCCAAGACTTAAACCAAGCTACACCAAAAGATAACTTCCCTCTACCTCACATCGATGTCCTGGTAGACAACACCACAAGAAACCATCTCTTCTCATTTATAGACAGTTTCTCAAGGTATAATCAGATAAAAATGGCTGAAGAAGATAAAACTAAAATGATCTTTATCACAACATGGGGAACTTTCTGTTACAAAGTCATGCCATTTGGTTTGAAAAACGCCGGGGTAATATATTAGAGAGCCATGGTCACGATACTTCATGACATGATGTATCGAGAAGTCGAAGTATACGTCAATGATATGATAGCCAAGTCTAAGGAAGGAGAAAGCCATGCGGTTATTCTGAGGAAATTGTTCAAGCGATTGAGAAAGTTTCAACTTAAGTTAAATCCAGAAAAGTACACTTTTAAGGTCACAACAGGCAAGTTTTTAGGGTTTGTCATAAGCCGAGAAGGCATTAAAATCGACCCTGACAAAGTAAAGGCCATACTGGAACTACCCTCTCCACGTACTATCAAAGAGGTGAGAGGTTTGCTGGGAAGGTTGAATTATATAGTCCGTTTCATCTCACAGCTCATAGACAAATGCTGTCCACTATTCCGTCTGCTAAAAAAGAATACTACGGTAGAATGGGATGATGAATGTGAAGAAGCATTCAGGACAATCAAAGATTATCTCACAAATCCTCCAATCTTGATAGTTCAAAAACAAGGAAAACCCCTATTCTTATACCTCACGAAAATCCCTAAATCTATGGGATGCGTGCTGGGATAGAAAGATGAAGAGGGGAGAGAACGTTCCATATATTATCTAAGCAAGAAATTCACAGACGGGAAACAGAGGTATTCGGAAATAGAAAGGACTTGCTGTGCTCTGATTTAGGTCATGCATCGATTGAGGCAATACACCCTTTACTATCTCATTGAGTTGCTAACTAGACATGATCCTTTGAAGTACTTGGTAGAGAAGCCCGTTCTATTAGGGAGGATCTCTAAATGGCAAATGCTCTTATCAAAATTTGATATCACATACATAAATCAAAACTCGATAAAAGGGCAATCTTTAGCCGATCAGTTGGCAGAACACCCAGTTGAGGGAGATCTTCAAGAATTACAAGCCCAATTCCCTAATGAAAATATATTAACAGCGAAGGGCAAACCAATAGAAGACTACGAGACAGAACAAAGCCCTAGATGGAAGTTGTTCTTTGACGGAGCTACCAATGTATTTGGTTATGGGATCGGGGCAGTGTTGATATCACCAGAAGGAACGCAATTCCCTTTAGCAACAAGACTCACATTTCCATATACTAATAATATCGCGGAATATGAAGCATGCATCCTCAACCTCAAAATGGCTTGCCACATGGAAATCCGTGAATTAAAAGTGTACGGAGATTCTTCACTCATCATATTACAGACAAGAGGGGAATACAAGACTAAAGACCTCAAATTGGTATCATACCATTAGCATTTGATAGAGTTAATTGATGAATTTAAAGCAATCACCTTCACATACATCCCGAGAACTCAGAATCAGTTTGCAGATGCACTCGCCACGTTAGCATCTATAATTCAGATAACAAGGGGAGTCGAAGTCCAACCATTGAAAATAGAAATCGAAAATCGACCCGCCTACTGTTTGGTAATCGAAAAAGCATAAGATGGTAAGCCCTGGTATTATGATATCAAAACTTTTCTCCAAGAAAGAAAATACGCTGAAATGGTTAGTAAAAATGACCAAAGAACACTCAGAAGGTTAGTAAGTCATTTCTTATTAAATGGGCTTGTTCTTTATAAAAGATCGCTTGATACCACCTTGTTAAGATGTGTGGATAAAAATGAAGAATGTGAAGTGATGAGGGAGTATGTGGACCTCACATGAACGGCTACATGTTGGCCTGAAAAATCATGAGAATGGGCTACTATTGGCTAACCATGGAATCATATTGCATCAAATATGTCAAGCATTGTCACCTATGTCAAGTTTATGTAAGCCGAATAAATGCCCTGCCTAAAGAACTTCATTTGTTGTCTGTACCATGGCCTTTCTCCATGTAGGGAATCAACATCATTGACCCAATCACTCCAACAGCATCCAACGGCCACAGATTTATACCGGTAGCCATTGATTACTTCACAAAGTGGGTAAAAGCTTCATCATATGCTAGTGTCATAAAAGGGGTAATAGTTCGATTCTTGAAGAAGGACATAATAGCTCGATACGGAGTTCCTGAGTCAATTATCACCGATAATAGAACCAATCTCAACAACAATTCAATGACGAATTTATGTCAATAGTTCCATATAAACCATAGAAATTCAACTCCCTACCGACCTTAGATGAATGGGGAAGTGGAAGCAGCCAATAAGAATATCAAAAGAATCATTGAAAAGATGACAATCACTTACAAAGATTAGCACGAGATGCTGCCATTCGCCCTCATGGCTTATAGAACCTCAATTAGAACATCTACTGGAGTTAACCCATATTCTCTAGTATATGGTACTGAGGTAGTTCTATCAGTTGAAGTCGAAATACCATCCTTCAGAATTCTATTAGAAGCACAGCTAGATGAATCGGACTGGGTAAAGAAGAGGCTTGATCGGTTGAATTTGATTAACGAGAAAAGACTCACTGCGTTATGTCATGGCCAGTGTTACCAATAAAGAATGGCCTGATCATTCAATAAGAAAATAGGACCTCGATGTTTCAAAGAGGGAGATCTAGTGTTGAATATTCAAGATTCTAGAGGAAAGTTTACCCCAAACTATGAGGGCCCATACGTTGTAAAGAAGATATTGTCAGGAGGTGCTTTGATATTAACTCAAATGGATGGTCCGGAATTAAGAGACCCCATCAATACAAATGCTGTTAGGCAAAGAAATTGAGATTTTGCCAATGTTCATGAATGCCAATATTCAGTACAAATTTCGCTGAGTCTAGTTTTTATTTCTTTTACAAGCAAAGTTAATGTCTTTGAATGATCGATAACTCCAATAAAACAAACATTCCTAAACACATTACCCATCACTTCACTAATGAATGATGAACATTGAAGTGATAATGAATCCCAATAAATTTTGTGATATAATTTTACCTACTTTTGAGCATTAAACTTGGTACATTAATAGGATAATACCATAATCACAAGAGCCATGCACATAAGAAAGGAAGCACATCAAGACCCTCAGCCTTGTTTTCAAGCAAGAGCAAGCAAAGGAGAAGCAAACCAGCATGAAGGTTCGGTTGTTTGGTTGCTATCTGCGATAAATTGGTAAGCATCTCAGAATAAATAACCATCATTCACATATTATAAAATATCTCTTATCAAATCATTTGACCCATTCGTTAGAAGCATTTTCAAAAGTATAGGTTAGTCAGCCCACAATGGGGCACTATCCTAATCATCCTCTCTTAAGGTCAACCCGTAGAGGCACCTTTCGAGACATTTCTTCCCCAGGGTCGTGAGTCTAAGAAGACGCTTCCCACCATAGGTTAGTCAGCCCACAATGGGGCACTTTCCTAAACATCCTCTCTTAGGGTCAACCCGTAGGGGCACCTTTGGAAACATTTCTTCCCCAGGGTTGCAAGTCCAAGGAGACGCTTCCCGCTATAGGTTAGTCAGCCCACAATGGGGCACTTTCCTAAACATCCTCTCTTAGGGTCAGCCCGTAGGGGCACATTTCGAAACATTTCTTCCCCAGAGTTACAAGTCCAAGGAGATGCTTCCCGCTATAGGTTAGTCAGCCTAAAATGGGGCACTTTCCTAAACATCTTTTCTTAAGGTTAGCTCGTAGAGGCAACTTTCGAGACATTTCTTCGTGCTATAGGTTAGTCAACCCATAGAGGGGCACTTTCCTAAACACCATTTTTCAAGGTTAGCTCAGGGTTGCAAGTCTATGAAGGCACTTCCCGCTATCAATTAGTTAGCTCATAAGAGCACTTTTCGAATCTATCAATTAGTTAACTCATAAGAGCACTTTTCGAATCTATCGATTAGTTAGCTCATAGCAGCAATTTTCGAATCTCTTGAATAGGAGCACTTTTCAAATTTGTTGATATCGGCTAGTCAGCTCATGAGAGCACTCTTTGAAGGCAGTTCTCCCCAAACAGTTGCTAATCTAGCCGACGCTTTTGTTGACAAGTGGCCAGCTCATAAAAGCGCTTCCTGAAACAATCTTCTCTTTAGGGTTGCTAGTCTGATAGGACATTTCCTATTATCAGCTATTCCACTCACAATAACATACTCCTAAACAATCCGTAAGATATTTCTTATCGTTGATTAGTTAGCCCATAGAGCACTTTTCGGGAGGGTACATTACTTCAGATTGTTAGGTTGTTAAGACCATTCCCTGAGCAATGCCAATCATCACAAAGCACTCGCGGGATTATTAGCTCATGGAGCATTTTCCTACTAAAGACCAAATTCCAGATAACCAGCCAAACCAAGGCGTTATCCATTCAGTCAGGAAGCCAAAAATGGCGTCTTTCTTATCTTTGTAGTTAAGTTTTCCAAACTTTACCACAAAGAGGGGTAGCTATAAACACTCCATTTTTTACCCTAATAATTAATAATAATCAATTTTCATTTTTTCATTTTTTATAATTTTTCTTCTAATTTAGCAAAAATAGGAAAAATATTCAAAAAATAAAAGAAATAGGGAAAATATATCAATTTTGGAAAATAATTGTAGAAATAATAATAAAAGGAGTTAAATAATTTTTAAAAATTTTTAGAATTTCAAAATAATACAAAAATAATAAAAATTGCATTGCATATATACAATTTACGTAAATAAAAAAAACGAGTAAGTGGGCTAGCCCAGCTGGTCAGAGCCATGGCTTCATGCGCGCAGGGAAGGGGTCAAGTTAGTGGTTCGAAACGCGGGGGAAGCAGATTCCGCATTTTGCCTGTTTTTCTTTTTGCCCAGGACACGTGTCAGCTCGTGATTGGACGGAGGTAGCGCATGCACCGAGGGCTTGATCGTCTTTAACCTCCGTCCAAGATCGTCGCCAGCCGTGGAAAAACTCGAATCCGGCCATTTTGATTCGATTTTTTTACACAAATCCACTAAATCTTTCACTAAAACAAGATAAACATCATCCAAATGAAATCAAATCACAACGAAATCCAAGATTTACATGAATCAAGGGCAAATCAGAGGAGGGTTTCAACCGCAAATCCGATTCATCCCAATCGGAGGAAATCCAAGCTTATCCAACTCGATTTCTTATACCTATAAATTGAGCACGATGGGAAGGAACTAGAGCACGGATCAAAAGTGAGAAAAGGAGAGAAAATAAGAGAGATCGAAGCCTCGCCGAAGTTCTTCAAGCTACGACCGCCAACCAAGCTTTGAACCACCACTAGGAGGTATTTTTGGAGAAATCCACCACCACCATTGGATTCTCCACAATCGAAAAGCTAGGAAGCAACCTCTCAACCTCCTTGAAAGTCGCTGAAAAGCCACCACCGAGGACCTCCAATCGCCATGATTGATCCTACCCGACCTACCCGACCCTATTCGACTCGACCCATGCACCGTACCTGGATCCAGGTAAGTCGGATTTTTTGTTTATTTATTTATTTATTTATAGTATTTTATTTACTTATTTATTTATTTGCTTATTAATTTACAATTCAAAAATAAAAAAAAGAAAAAAATAATAATATTAGGAAAAATGGTAGAATTTAGATTAGTTTATTATTTTCATGTTTAGTTTAAAATAGATAAAATAATAAAAAATTATAAAATGATAAAAATAAATAAATAATAATGATGATGATAATATTAGAGATAGGTTAATAATAGGGAAATAAAAATAATTTTTATCACTTAGAAAAATCCTTTTCTTAAATAAATCAAAAATTGGTTTTTCCTTAAATTAATTTTTTTCAAAAAAAATAAAAATTAAGCCTAGGCTTGGATTTTTTCCAAAAAATGCTAAAAACGTAAATTTGAAATATTTTCATAATTAAAATTAACAAACTCATTAAAAATTTTCATGAAAAGCGAACTACGGCTTATTTGATCCTGAATAGCAGGTACGTAGGCACCCGTTTAGGGCAACTCTAAAAAAGAATAAAAAATCATTTTTCTATATTAGAATAAGTTGTTTTTAATCAATAAGAAAAAATACAACAAAAAAATAACAAAAATAAAATAAAATAATAAATAATAATAAAATACATTAGGATAGGGTTTAGATTTCAGAAGAATAAGGTGTCAACTTTAAGGTTTTAATAGGTTAGCCTCTGAGTCCAACAACTCTGGTTTTCCCTTTCCTCTTTCACAAAAAATGAAAAGAGGAGATCTCGTTGACTAGTTCTCTAAATTAGGATTAATCTGCTCAATTAGTCCTAATTCAATAATATTTTCCAACTTCGGTTGGGTGGCGACTTCAAAATAAGATGAAATTCTTAGTTCAAGTCGAGAATTTATATTAGATGAGCATAGGGTCTAATATAAATCGAATTAGGAATGAAAATGAAAAAAATAATAATAAATTAGACTCGACACCATGATTTTTATATCACGATTGCAAATAATTGCAATTAATCTTAAGTAACACAATCATATAATTTTTTATGCTAAGCAATTGAAGACATGAGTCTAGATGTTATTATTGGAAAAGCGATCATTTCTGCATGGAACTCATGTTATGCTCTATGACTTTATGGCAAGGCTAAGAGTTTTCTTTGCTAAGTAGTAATAAGTTGTTTTGTGTTAAAAGACTTTGTTAAGATCAAGAGCTATTTAATATTGAGAAAAAAAAATGAATTATATTGCTAATAGGTGGACTTATTAGATTGACTTGATAAATATTAAATAGAGATGAATATGTAAAACTATTTATCTTACCATTAAAGGTGTAAATTCATGAGCTACTCGAGTTCGACTCGATATTTACTTGAAATAGACTCAAGAACAATCAAGCAAAGCTTGAGCTTGAGTTACTAAAGTAGTTAAAAGTGTAGAGCTTGAGCTTCATAATGTTTAACTTGATTAATTCATAAGCCTAATTGAGCTTAAGTCAAGTATAGACATTAATTGAGTTCAAGCCAAGTTTATATATTAATACTATTATAATTAAAAGAAAAAAATATTTTTAAATAAATCAAACTTAAACAAGCTTGATTGAATTAAGCTCAAGTTTTGAAATTTCCAAGTGAGCTTAAGCTCAGGCTTAAAATTTTAGGTTTAATCGATTTGAGTTGAGCTTGAGTTTTGAAATTATGAATCAAGCTTGAGCTCAATACTTTGCCATCTTGACTCGGCTTGTTTATACTTCTACTTACACTAACAAAATACTATAGAGAACAACTTTCTCATATTAGTAATCTAAATAGAATTGATTGAAGTTTTTATATTTGCATTTATAACAATAACAAGCAAAAGCAAAGTCAAAGCTTTGAAATTACATTTGTTTCTACACAATATCATAATGGGACACTATTTCTCTCATTCATATCTTATTTATGAAAAAATATCATTGTAATAAATCAACCATCATGTAAGTATGAATATCATGACAATACACCTCATCCATATTAATGGAAAATATTACAAATTCATACAAAGATGCTCACAAATAATGTAAATTGGAGGGCAAGCTTAGGTGAATTCTTTTAAGCAAAAGGCATAAATAAATGAATAAAACTAGAAAAAATATAAATAAATAAACAATACACACATACGCCTATATGTATATAATTTATCACAAAATAATTGATATAAAGCAAATGATCACAAATGAGCATACTTGATTAGTAAAAATTAGTAGTAATTAGTAGTGGCAATATAATTTTATTTATTGTTAGTGTCATAATTATGCGCTATAGGATTCACCGATTCAATCATGGAAATATAATTGTATGTAACTACTCTCTTCCCGTACAAGGGGTGAAAATTCATATTGATTACATACTACTTTTATGAAAGTAATAGGAATTGATTGATTAGATACTACCTTTTAGGAAGATTCTAGGTATTGAGGAACCACACTAACTTAGTGTGGATCAAAGTAAATGAGATTTTTATATTTACATTTCTTTTGACAACAATAGATCATATTTCCACTCGTGTAGAACTTTTTAGCATCATTAATAGCTTTAGTGTACTAGAAAAATAAGCATAAATGAGATAAAATGTAGTCATTGAGACATATTGTTCTTATTGAAAGTATGGGAATTTAATGCAATAAGGATAAAGTTCATTCATTTGATATGTGATTTCACTTGTAGAACTAATAAAACAGTTTTATTTTTTTATGATTTGATTAAGGAGGATAATTAATTAGTATATAAATAAAACCGTCCAAATGTATATAATATAATTGATAGATAAATATCAAATTTAATATCAATGAATATTATATGCAAGAAAACATATCTAAAGAAATGGTTTTATGTATATGATTGGTTTAACCACTCCTTTTTCTTTTTCTTTTTTTATTTGGGTATGGTTTTAAGTGGCTTTCCAAGGAATTTCAATTGTTATCTTTGAATTAGGAATGAATTAATGTCATCTTGTACTTTATTTGCAATAGCATTTTCTTTTTGAATTTGTAATTCATATTAAATTGATGGTATCAAATTTTTACGACTCTAGCTCATTAGACTTCCTGCTATAATTATTTGTGGTCAAATCAAGATTTCCAATATTTGCCAAGCTTTAGTTAACTTGAAGGATGAGTATTATTAAATTTTTTTTTTTCGTAACTAAAGAAGGAAAAAAGGAAACAAAGATTTTTTATTTATTGTTTCCAATTAAGTGACTGGGAGAAAGTTGCACAGCATGCTCATATGAATATGTCTTCGATAATCTCGCGTATAGGGATATATTGTTTCTACCGAGGGCAAGATACAATCGCACCTTTCATGGCTTAATTACTTGTATAGAAGATTTTAATGAGGAATATAGGAGAGAGAAAAAGGAAGGAAATCTGCTAAAGGAGGAGAGTTCTTGCTACTGTCGTGATTGGTTATTGGGTATTTCCTAGAAGCCACATACATCTTCTTCTTTTTCTTTTTTTGGGACTTTAAGCATTATCTTATCTTAGAGACGTGTTCAGGAAAGAACAAAAAAAATAATAATAAAAAAAGCAACGACAACAGAAATGAAAAGAAAAAGGGGGAAAGCACTCCAACGTAGCGGCCAAGAAGTTATCCTCTGATTTACGTGTTTAAGACGATCAACGCATGAAGCAAGAGATACCTTAAAGAAGTATATATATTGTCATTGGCGCAATACAATTATGATTAGTCAAAGGTGGTGTGCGCAATCGAGTGATGCTTCGAGCTTGTGCACCAAGACGAAAATTTTGGTGCTAGACTTAAAAGCTCTTACAACTTGATTTATCGAAAAGTGAAATCTTAATTAGCACGTCTGATAGCTTTTTGGCTATTTTACAAGCAAATATGCACTAAGCAATATTACAGTTATTTGAAGATATGTTTTATTTTCAAACTTTTTTAACTTTATTTAAAGGACTTCAGCCCTGACATAAAATATAAAGAGCTACAATAGATTTTTGGACTTTAAGCACAGTAATGGTCTCGATTTAACTTTTTAGGTTAAGTGATAGTGCTTGGGATGTTAAGCCTATGGAATTTGGGATGGTTAAAGGAAATTTTGTATTGTGAGCTTAAAGTAGAGATCATTGAATTAGCTTATCTGCTCTCAACTTTTCTTAGGAAAGCTTATACACTCAAAAAGATATTCTAGCTCAACAAGAGCACATAGATGGATCTATTGATAGGAGGACTCATTTAAGCAATCCATTGTCATCATGATTTGACAAAAGGCATTGGTAGTCAAACCTTATAAATATTTAGAGTTCCTCCTCATTTGATAGAAGGAGAAATAAGACAAAATGTCAATGTGTTGTTAGATTATTTCCACAAAAAATTAAACAAAGCTAAAAAATGAAAGAAAATAAAAGAACTTGCTACCTCCCTTCAAAAATTGTAGGGTTGATACTATATAACTCCTCTACTTATTACTAATGTGTTTGAGCTCCATAAAATCACCTACTCCTCCTTCCTATCTTTTGCTCTTAGTCATCATCTACATGTCATCGTACACTACTCCTCTAAGGCTACGTGTAGGTGAGGCACACACTTTACACACATGACCACTGCAACTTGATCCTCTCCACTACAAGTTTTCAATTTTTAAATCGACTTCAAACTTTCAATTTCTTGTCTAGCTCACTTAATACTATATTGTTTTGACTTGTCTCAATTAATCCTTACAATGTCAAAGTTGCTAATGCACAACAAAGCACTAACCAAAGTTTTTTGTAGCTTATCATATAGTGGTATTGAGAAAGTTCTAATCCCATAAATTTGTTAGCATATTAAATTAATTATGAGGCTTTTTTTGCTGCTTCATCATTATTAGGGATGGTTACCTCAAGAATCATGTAATTTAAAGTTCTCTAACCAATTGCATGTGGCAAAAGTTAATTATTTTGATAAATATATATTGAAATATCTCCAATTTGATGAAATTTCAAATAGAGAGTATTTTTTTTTTTTTAAAAAAAAAGTTTAGAAGGAATTAGCTAACTAACATTGTGAGATATTATATAGCTTGAAAGGCTTTATTAGCAATGGTTTTCTTTGTGATATACATTAAGTTGTGATAATCTTTCTTTTTTATCATTTGATGGTCATTAACGAATGGAAGGATCATGTACAAATGGGCTACCTAAATTCTTTTCCAATTTTACATTATTTGTTCGATTGTTACTACTACTACTACTAATAATAAATGAAGTTAACTCCTCATGGCTTGAAAGGCTTAATTAGGAGTGGTATGCTTTCTGATATTCTTTTAAGTAATATTGATTTTTCTTTTTAATCTTCTAATGTCACTTAACTATAATGGTCTTAGCTATTATTATTATCTTGAGAAACACTTGAAATGGGGGAAAGAAAAAGAAAAAAAGAAGAAGATGAAAGCAAGATAATGAAATGAAAGGAGAAAGAGCATCTGCATCAGTCTATGAAATTTGTCTCATGGCAAAGACATTAGCTAATGAACTATAGATTGAATGGGTGAAATGGAAACCAATTTGACTCTTTCTTCTTTGTAAAAGGACCATTGTCAATTTTCATCTTTTTAACTTTTTTAATTTACAAATCAATAGTTGAGATTGATTAAAAATTTAAATAACCTTATGACGTAATGTCATATACTTCATTTGAATCTCAACCATTAATCGCACGTAGGATAAATTAAAGGGGTAAATTGAGGGAAATTGGAAGAATATGCTAATGGAGAGATCCAAATCCTACTCGCTCTTATGTAATTAAGGTATATGTAGGGATCTTATAGATGTTTGATCATGTTCAGTAAGCGTGTTAGCCGATTTTGAAAAAGTCTTAATCTAATGACATGTGGAGGTGTAAAGTCCGAAAAATTTCGAAAAAGTATATAAACCATTACGAAAAATAAATAGAATAATAAATATCATTTTATTTTAATTTGTGATAATTTTTTTCCTACAAGAATGGAAGATGACAAACCCGTAAATAGATAATTCCATATATTTATCTGAATGCTTATCTATTTTTATTTTATTTTATTCTTCCTTTACTCTTTCTTTATTCTTTGTTTTTTTTTTCTTTTTCTCTCCTTCTTTTCCCTCTCTTTTCTCTCCTTTAGCCCATCACTTCCTTCTTCTCCCATGCCGGTCAGCAGCAACAGCAATCAGATCAATCAGCCGCCTCCGTCACATCGCCATACTCGGTTGCATTAGCTGCTCTGCCGTTCTCTCACCGCTCACTTCATCCTCTATCATTTTCCTTCCTTTTTCTTCTTCTTCCTTGTTTTTCCTTTAGTCACACCTTCTTCCTTATCTGTCGATACAACCTCTTCCTTCTGCCCTTCTTCGTCTCATTTTTATTCCCCTTTTGATTTCCTTTCCCACCAGTCGGATTTCTACTCGCTCCACATGATCACACCATCCTAAACGCCCCATTCTCAGTCTCGCTTTCCTCCTTGGGAAGTCCTTCGGCATCATTATTCTTCTTGGTCTTTTTGCGGATATGAGCTAAGGTGTGCTCGCTGACGACCTCCTTAAATGGTTGTCCGTTGCTTCCTTCGAGTACCGAATATACACTACGGAACTGAAAGCACCACGTGGAGACTTATTAACTCATATGGAAGTGGCAAGGGTCTGTCTCCACTTCATGATGATGTTCCTACAGCTAAGCTCGGAGGCATCACAGATCAATTCCATTCCGAATACAAGCCATTTATCGATGGAGGACCCGTCCATGCATCACAATGAGGTGCCACCCATTCAAGTGCTATTGGCAACAAAAATCAGTGTAACAACAGCTTAGGAATTCCTAAGTCTTCTTTCCGGCAGACATGACGGATGTAGGATACCACTCAAGCTCCATTCTCAACCAATGGAAGAAAGCACTCAAGCAAATAGCTGGTGTAATACGATGGAGGAGTGATCAAAAGGGCAACATCCAAACCTATTCTAGTGCCTACATCCACGGACCTAGTTTCTCCCATTGAGTTGCCTTCTAGAGATTTTTTTTTATATCTGCTGACTCACTCGAAATGATTCGTGGCTGTGCGCGTATGTGAATCCAAAGAGGGGAACAACATCCACAAAAGCAACAACGGCAACATCTATGAAAATAGCAATAGCAACAACGATAACCACAGCCGCAACTTAGTAATGGAAAGTTAGAAAATGGAGTGGGAGACACTAGCAGCGAAGATGAAGATGATTCTGATTTGAGTGAGCTTCAGGAAGAATCGGCGCCAATGAACGCACATGCTGCACTTGCTTATGATGATGGTCGTGAAGGACACAACCGGACCTAATTGGTTGGGATTGACGTTAGAAATGGTTTGATTTATACTCTTGTATCCAGTTCACAACCACAAGTACGAAGACAAGAAGAGGCAACTGAAGGACCCTTGTGGTACTGATGATATAGCAAGATCACATCCCAATTGGTCGCATGGAGAACAGTTTTTTGAATCATGCAGAATCAAGCCCTTGATCTAAGTCTAATCCACCTTCATAAAGCCTGGGCAACCTATCCACTTGTCATGGCTACGGAAATACAATAGTGAAACGAAAGGAAAAAGTCGACCCTTGCCCCGTGCCTACCGAAACAACTTAAAGCTTCTTTGTCCCAAACCAAATGTGATATTTCCCTCAACTATGCATCATACAAATCCTATAACATGTCCTTAATGGTAACATGAAGAAAGCAATCTTACCTATCTTCATCGAGGTTGATGTTAATAAAGATGTCAAAGCTTGGATCTCAGGTGTGCACCATTGCCCTGCAAAAGCACAATGATGAGCACAGTAAGGCTCATGTGAAGCCGTGAGAGGAAGGGGGAAGAAAAGAAAAAGGGAAAAGGGGAAGGAAAGGAAAGAGAAGGAGGAGGAAAAGAATAAGAAAGTAGATGTAGGGTGAACAGTATGTATGTATGTAAATGAAGGATGTGTATGTATGTCTGCATGAATGAAGTGCGAATATGTGTATGTGTGATTGAAGGTGTGTGAGGTATGTAAGGATGCGTGTATGTGTGCATAGGTGCAGTGATGCGAGATGTGTGTAAGGGTGTGTATGTAAGTGTGCGTAGAGGTGTGCGGAATGTAGGAGGATGTATGTGTGCGTATGTGTATGAGATAGTGTGTGATGTATATGAGGGTGTGTGTATGTGTAAGAAGGAGGAACCATATGTGTGTAATGCATGTGAGTATGTGCACATGTGTATGAGGTGAAGTAGTGTATGCAGAACATGTATGTGTGGTTGAAGTTGCGTAGTGTGAGTAAGGATGTGTGTAGGTGCTGGTGATGGAGTATGTGTGTGTATAAAGGTGTGGTGTATGTGGAATGTGTGTGTGTAGGATGATATGTGGCGTATGTAGAGAGAGTGTATGCATATGGATGGTGTGTGGTAGACACGAGTTATGTGTATATGTATGGATGCCATGTACTATGTGTGTACATATGTATAGAAGGTGTAGGGTGCATGGTAGTAGGGTGTATATGGATGGTGTGTGTAGAATATGTGGCATGTATATATGTATAATGAAGGAGTAGTGTGTGTGAGGTTTGCGGAGTATGTGTGTAGGAGTATGGAAGGTGTGGAGTATGGACATGTGTGTGCGTAAATATGGAAGTTGAGGATGATGTATGCGAGATATGTATATACAAATATGAGATGATGTGTGGAGTGTGAACATGAATGTGTGGGTATGAAAGGCAAATATAGTGTGTGCAAAGTATGTGGGTGTGTATATTGGTGATGTAAGACGTATATGGAGTATGTGAATAGGTGTATGAGATAATGTATGGTGTGGGAATGTGAGTATGGATATGGGAAGTGTGTAATGTGTTTAGAGTATGTTGGCAAGTATGTATTGGGGGTGTGAAGTGTGTATATATATGGATAAGAAAATGTTGGTGCGTATGTGATGTGTGGGAAAGGTTAGTGAATATATGATGGAAGCGTGAGTGAGTATGAAAACCAGTAGAAAGTATGAGGAACTAGTAGGTAGAAATATCAATAAAGAAGAGAAGAAAGAAGATGATACATACCTTTAAGGACTACTAAATCATGCGGGTTATCCTACAAGTAGTTTGTTAGAAGATATTAGAGACAATTAGATAAATGAAAGGTTTAAAGATGCTTCATGGACGAGAGAAGCATCTACGATGGTGTAAATGGTGAAGGGAATGATTCAAGTAACATCCAGGATGATGGCCTGGGAGATATTTGGAATGAAATGGATTTTACAATGGAATGTTCAAAAGATGTTGAGGAAGATCATTCTTAGCCAAATACCCTAATGCAAGATCTTTAGTTGTCCTTTCCAAGGATATATTGCATATATGGAAGAAAGAATTCCAAATTTGGCAAGTTGAAGACATTCCATTACTCGACTTCTACACAAGGAAAGCAGACAGTCGATCACAACAACTTAAGGTGTTGGAAGCACAGATTTGAATGAAGTTCAACATTCGAATCTTGTTCACCCAAAGTTCTATAAGGAGGAAACTTCATGCCTTTTCATTAACCGCAAGATGAGCAAAGTACACATATCGGGTACTAGAAGACTACCGAAGTTAGGTGGAGATGTGGCTTTGTGATTAGGTTAAGGAAGCATCGCAGAAGGATACTAACTTCAAAAGGAACGCAAAGGAGTTACCCACTGGAATCACTCGACTCCGGCTAGGACTACGACAACCCTAAATAAGTGAGTGGGAAACTTAATGATGTGCTACTATATTGTGTTGTATGTGGAATGCTATGCATGTGAAATTGATATTTGTTATGTTGCTATTTGATATGATTGTTGTTGAGTTAAGTTATGTGGTAGAGAATAACAAGTTAGGTAAGAAGTCATGAAGAAAATAGGGGAATAAATGGTCCGAGAGTTTAGATGTCATTACCTTAATGATAGCACCTAGTGCCATATCGCTAGTGCTATAACCATAAGCCTAACCCATATTTTACAAATCGTTTTCTTTCAAAACAAACCAGGACATAAAAACTTAGCTTTTCCTTTTACAGCTACTGAGTAGGTAAGCTTAGTGGGAATAGGGTGTATAGGTATCATTATGTATATATGTCAGAGCTGGTTCCTGAATGTGTATACATATTGTAAACACCCCATTTTTTACCCTAATAATTAATAATAGTCAATTTTCAATTTTTTTCATTTTTTACAATTTTTCTTCTAATTTAGCAAAAAATAAGAAAAATATTCAAAAAATAAAATAAATAGGGAAAATACATCATTTTTAAAAAATAATGGTAGGAATAATAAGAAAAGGAGTTAAATAATTTTTATAAATTTTTATAATTTCAAAATAATATAAAAATAATAAAAAATACAACACGTATATACAATTTGCGTGTTAAATAAAACTGAGATTTGGGCCAGCTCAGCTGGCTCATGTGTGCGCTTGGAATGTGCGAGGAGAAGCCGAGGTTAGAGGTTCGACTCCCCCTACTGGCACTCCGTGCAATTTTTTTCTTCTTTTCCCCTGAGCTACCACGTGGCAGCGTGTGATTGGCCAAGGGAAGGCACATGCCTTGCACGTGATCATCCCCTTCCTCGAGCACGGTTAGAGAATGGATATTGTGCGAGTCCGATGGAGTTGGAATCGCCTTATTTCTTCAAATCTTTTGGATTTCGATCAATCTAAAGCCGAATCAAGTAGATAAATCACAAGATAATAACAAATCAACATCAAATCTCTTAGATAAAATCGAATCTAAAAAACGAAAAAATTTGGGTTTAACCGAATTAAAGATTTAGGCTTATCCAAAGGAGTTTTCTGACATCTATAAATAGAGATCGAAGGCAGGAAGCTAAGGCGCAAATAAAAAAAGAGAGAAAGGAGAGGAAATAGGAGAGTTCGGAAGCTTTGCCAAAGTCCCTCATGCCACGACCGCCAATCGAGCTCGAAACCACCACCAAGAGGTAATCTTGAAGAAAACCACCGCCATGGTTAGGGTACCCATCCCCTAAAGGCTAGGAAGCCGCCTTCAAACGCGGTCAAAAGCCGCTAAAACGCCACCGATGAAAAGTCCCAACCATCGTAGTTTGACTGAACTGACCCAACCCAATTTGACCTGACCGACCCGACCCGCACACTGTACTCGGATCCAAGTAAGTTGGATTTTTTGTTTTTTATTTATTTATTTATTTATTTATTGTATTTTGTTTATTTATTTATTTATTCACGATTCAAAAAAAAAAGAAGAAAAAGAAGAGAAAATAAATAAATAAATAATTTAGATTAGTTTATTATTTTTATGTTTAGTTTAGGGTAGACAAAAATTAAAATAAAAAATAAAAAATATATATATAATTTTTTTTTAAATAATACTAATAATAATAATAAATATATAAAAAAGTAAATAACAATAATAATAAAGGTAGGTTAATAATAGGGAAACAAAAACGATTTTTAATCACTTAGAAAAATCCTTTTCTTAAATAAATTCAAAATTGGTTTTTTTCTTAAATTAATTTTTTTAAATAAAAATAAAATAAAATAATCAAGCTTAGGCCTAGATTTTTTCCAAAAAATGCTAAAAATGGTAAAAACGTAAACCAGAAGTAATTTCATAATTAAAATTAACAAACCCACTAAAGTTTTTCATGAAAAGCGAACTACGACTTATTTGATCTTGAATAGCAGATATGTAAGCACCCTCATGGGGCAACTCTAAAAAGAATAAAAAAAATCATTTTCCATATTAGAATAAGTTGCTTTTAATCAATAAGCAAAAACACAACAAAAAATAACAAAAATAAAAACAAAATAAATAACAATAAAAGACATTAAGATAGGGTTTAGATTTCAAAAAAATAAGGTGGTAACTTTATGGTTTTAATAGGTTAGCTCCCGAGTCCAGAAACTCTAGTTTTTTCTTTCCTCTTTCACAAAAATGAAAAGAGGAAATCTCGTTGACTAGTTATCCGAATTAGGATTAATCTGCTTAATTAGTCCTAATTCAATAATCTTTCCTAACTTCAGTTGGGTGGCGACTCCAAAATAAGACGAAATTCCTAGTTCAAGTCGAGGACTTATATTAGATGAGCATAGGGTCTAGTATAAATCGGATTAGGAATGAAAATGAAAAAGATCAAAAATTAGACTCAACACATATACTCAACAAACTTATTTTCATATGATATTTACGAAATACACTCATGAACCCAACCATACTAATCATGAGTGCAACCTTGGTTTTTGCAACTCAATGACCATATTTTCTCACCCTCTTAAGTACGTAAGGGGAGATGTCTAGTAAATTATCCTTAATTAAGGAGAGGTCCCAAACATATATAGGTATAGATATGTATATATGTATATTATACACAAGTGTCTTGAAGACATTAAAAGGAAGAGGCAAGACGACCTTTCTGGCTCTCGAAAGTGTTAGAAATGATTGTAAGCCAACCCGAGTGGTTTGGCATTTGAGAGAAAGGGCATAGAGGTGCTAGATCGAATGACCGTAAGTCAACCCGAGCAGTTTGACATTTAAAAGAAATGGCACAAAGAAGTGCCGAGATAATTTAATCCATTATAAAGTGGATAGGTCTATGTCCATAGGGATTTGGGTTCAGTGTCGATTTTGTGTGATAACCCATGCATAATCGTTGCTTGTGATGAGTGAAATGGAATGTTTGATGTTTACTTTTGTGGTATGATTTATTATGACTGTAAATGTTGTTTGATCATTTTAAATAAATCAATTAAAGTATGAATTGGACAATATCAAAACTTGACATGCATTTTCATGAGACATTGCATGAGATTGAAGGCCATTACTATCATAGGATGCATCGGAAGTGATCAAGAGGATCGTTGTTCTGCCAAGTGCGAACTAAGTGATTAGGGGATTGTCGTACCTTGACGGTTCCAAGTCCGACCTATCCTTGAGGATTTTGCTTCGTCTGGTGTAGAGAGGCACGGGAGCATTCATTGTTGAGATAATAAGATATCATAATTAACCAAGTAATAAGATAAATAAACCAGGTAATGACCTAGGCACCGATGGTGGCTTCGGAATCCCCAACCCAAGGTCAAGGGGGCATAAACCTTAGACTTCACGTCGGTTATCGAAAGACCACGTGAGATGCTGCATTCATACAGTTGTTCATGCATAGCATATGTTTAATATCTTAATTTGAATTTTCTTGCTTGTGTACATCGCATAGGTTTTATAACTTGATGTGAATTTGTTTGTATGTGTACATAGCATTGAAAGTGTTATCATCCCATTCACTAAGCCATAGTGTGCTCACCCTTCATAGACTTTATGCAGGTGACAATAGCAAAAGCTCTGGATGGGATAAGATGTGAAGCGTTGTGAGTTGTGGAAGACTAAAACAATAAAGTAAGATTTGTGAAGGATAGATTAACTTAGATGAAATGTTAGGAACCCCATGTGAATAGATTTTGAAGTTGAGAACCTAGGGATTATCCTATTTTACTGATTGGTAAGGGATACAGATTCTCTGTGATCATGGTTGACCGTGGGGTACGAGATCTATAGTTGTATTTTATTATCTAATTATATGTACTATAACTTGTTGTAGATGTAATTATTTACTTAGAGTCTTAAGATCTTTGACTCATAAGAAGATTATCATGTAACGGGTGCACACGTGCCATGATAATTTTAGTAGAGGCTTCTAGGCCCCCCTTCGGGGCGTGACAGGAGGGATAATCTTAGTGAGAGGCATGGGAGAAGGATTAGCCAAGTTGATGTCTTATGTGTGCATGTGTCATAGAAAATTGAATATATAATTCTTTATGTGTTCTTCTTGATGAATTTCTAGTGTTTTATCTTTTATAGAGTGACTCTAGTAGAGTAACGATATTTGTACGAAACTTATCAATACTTTGAATATTCCAAATGAGAAGGAAGAGACTTCTATATATAGGATTTGGCCCATGATCTTGACCATTAGATGAAGCTGAGATGGACATACCAGATGAGCCGTTAATGATGACCGTTGGATTGATACTTTATGATCAATGGTTCAAAATGAAGCCTTTATATGCTTATGCACCATGGGCTTTAGGTTTAGGCTTAAGTCCGGCTTGGGCTAGGTTTTCAAAAGGCTTCTAACCTCATCTTTCTTTATAAGCCTACTTCTTATAACAAGCTTAAGGCTTCTTAAAGTTTTATGAAGCTCAAATGGACTCAAAAGAACTTCTTTGGAGCCTATTCTTCATGCATGAGATAATTGAGCTAGGTCTAGAGTGAAAAAATCAGTGTGGCAATACCTATTTTGAATATGTCAAACCAAATCTTTTTAAAACATTCCTAATTGAGCCTGGTTTCTTAAACTCTATCACTAATTCATGAAATTGATCTGTTAGCATTATATTAGGTTAAAAGCCTAATTACCCAAATAACCTTCTACATAAAAAAAAAAAACAGCTAAATGTTCATTTAGCAACACAAATAATAATCATACATTTGAAACTTTTGTAAATTAGGAAAACAAAACATACATTATAAAGGTTTTAGTGAATGCATAGAGAGCCCCGTTAAGCCTATTCATTATAAACTGAATTGTCATAAAATGAACCTGAATTGACATGTATTCAAAATGAAGAAGAAAGAGATGTCAATAAGACGGAACCATGCATTCAACTCGATTGAATGGTCCAACTTCAAAGAGCTTTCTTAGTCAAAGTCGGAAATTCCAATGACATGACACCATTCCGAAAGCTTTCAATTGTTAGCTTCAAATATATATATATATTTAAAAAAAAAGTATATTGAAGACTTTTTTCTATCCTATAAAAGCATAGAGAGAAAAAAGTGTTAACATTATTATCCTATTTATGTGAAGAAATGCACTTATTATACAAATTTGGAAATATCTTATTCGTCATTATTAAAAGACCCATTGCAACCATGGTTTCTAAATTTTATATGACAATATTATGAAATTAGGCAAGGTTATGTCAAATTAATAGTCAGATGTCTAGAACAACTCCTTTCCCCCTTTAGCTTTACATAATCTAATAGATCTAAATTGTGGACAAGGCATGGGTCGCATCCAAATTGCTAATGAGGAAGAAAGTCGAAACCACTATCTAATTTTGGGGTGACATTTGAAATTATTAAATCTTAGAATTATAATAGAATTTTTATTTATTAAATTTTATAATTAAATTTGAGAGTTACTAAATGTTCAATTTGATTGGACTTACTGTCAAATTTATTACCACTATCTTCTTCCAAAAAATACTGTGACAAATGCTTGTTGGCCCAAAAATACAAGTATAGATGATCAAAAGATCGATATCGTGGAAATTCTTAACAATATGTTTGGATAGGAGGAAGAAAAGTGGGAAGGAAAAATGTCCTTTTCCTGTTTGGATCTTTGAGACAAAAATTTCAATTGTCTCGACGTACGAGAGAATGTCGGAAGAAAGTACGAAATGGCTCAAATACCCTTCTACCGAAAAGAAGCTTTAAGATTTTAAAAGTTCAAAAAATAATATAAAGAACTTTTCATACACAATCTTTCGTTTTTATATTCCTTCTATTTATCCAAGTATTTTCCTTTTAGTATCTTTCCTTACTATTTTTTCCTTTTTTGTTTTTCATATTCCTTCTATTTATACAAGTTTTTTACTATTTTTGTTTTAGAAATGAACTTCTTTCATCAATATGATTGGGCAATTTTTAATGAATGTTTTAGTTCGAGTTATAGAAAGTTGAAAGAAAATTAGAAATAACATTGCTATGCCTTCTTTCTATTTACAATTTTTAGGCTAGTTTAATAGATTTCTTTTTCCCCAAGGTACCATCCACCCATTATAAGCCTGATCAAGGCTCAAGATTTAGGTTTGACCATCTATCCATATCATGTATACCTATCAAGTAAGACAATACTCTTTGTGTAATATAAGTAGATAAAAAGCGGAAAAAAACCTTACCTATTTTGTCTTAGAATTCCAAAAGAAAGGTATGTCCATTCCTTAATTGGATTTTCATAATCTTTCAACTATGAGTGGTATGAGTTATTACTACATGGACTACGTATCTAAACCAAAAACATTAATCAAGATTAAAATTATGAGGAGATTTTCTATAGTGCAGCTCCTCATAAAATTGAGAATTTAAATATGAGCTAACTTAAAAGTAGAACTAATTGTAAATTTAATACTATTTTTAGTGCCCGACCAAACAAAAATATTAGATTCTATGTTGATTTAATCTTTTATTGGTTAGTAGATAGGTGCAACATAATATTTGTAAATTATTATTAGATATCTAAGTTCTCACTAGTACATGTTTATTTAGATTGTATCATCATATCATCTAAAATTATTTTAGGGTAAATTGCAAACACACCTCTTTATATTTTCTCTATGCATGTTTAGATCCCATTATTTTCTGAAATCAAGTGCTTATATCCCAAATCTTCAAAAATTGTATTTTAGACTCTTTTTTACTATTTTTTTCCTTAAGTAAAATAATTAAGAATATTAAAAGAACTTTTTTATTATGTTTAGAGGGAAAAATGTTCATGTAGGGGACCACAAATCATTTTTCTTCTATGATTCATTGATCTAAATGCCTAATTTTAAACATAAGGAGAATAAGTACATATAAAGGAAATATAGAGGAATGCAATTTTCAATTTACCACTTTTATTCTAAGTGTGTGTATCAATTCATAAAAGGTCTAATTATAGAGTCATCACAAACCATGCATAGCTATATAAAAAAGAATAATAACCAATCTATTCTAGTTAAAAAATGATAATTGGATTTGGAACATATAGCGAATTGAGAAAGCTTTAACATCTTAGTGGAAGACCCAAGGTTGTAAATAAACCAATCTAGCTTGCAACTATTTTAGGTGAATTAAACTCAAGCTATAGTTCTATGAGTTTGTCTATTGAGCTAATATGAGCCTCAAATTCTATTGGGGTAAAAACAAAAGTGAAAAAAAAAAGAGTTTCAAACTATTATACTTAAATGAACTCATATGTCTTATTGAATTAAGTCAAGCTAAATGAAAGTTGATTTGGTTGAGCTCCAAAATGATTTTAAGTAGAAAAAATGTAATGTTTTTATATAAATGAGTCTAATTAAGTTTAATCGAGTTAAGCTTAAACTTGTCAAACTTAAAATTTGTAGATATAAGGGTTTCATTATATGTATCATGTGTGGTAGTATGCATTTACACACCATGTAACTAGAAACCAATTAGGGTTATGATAAAACAAAACAAAAGAATGATATAGAGAGAGATTAGAGAGGCAAGATAGGCAATCTCATCAAGTATAAGGTCTAAGTGATAGGTACATTTAAGGTTAGGGTTAGATTCAAAAAGTCCTCCCTATAGGTAGTACACACACACATAGACACATAATGAATAACAAGCAATTATTACTATTAGATTTTAAAGAAAACTAGCGGACATGATTAATTATGGTTTAATAACCTTAATGGGCTATAAAGAAGAGCGAAGCCCAATTATATATAGTGAAACCTAGTAGACATCTAAGCCCATTGAGAAAGGTTACAAATGTGCAAGATAATTTTAATGAATGCAATCCCAACACAACCAATACAAAACTCTCTAAATCATCACAAATTAGGTCTAATTATTTGGATCTTATCACTAGTCCAAATAATTAGCCTAAGTATAACATTGTTAATTATGGGTATATCTTATGAAATTATATCATACAAATTTCCTCATCTGCATTTTGCCCCCTACCCAAGAATTCTTTTAAAGAGGAAAGAGTTCATTGGCATTCATTAAGTACCTTTATTGACTCAACACTTTGTGCACATGTTATTGAGAATTGAGTAAAATAAAAAAATTATATGTCATTCATATCCTCTTTAGTTATGCCATTTAAATTCTTATGCATTATTTAGCATCTATGTTGCAATGTACTACACAAGTCATTTATATAATAGTAATTTGTGCATGCCACATAATAATAATGAAATCAATTGAATGATTTCTTACATAGTGTTACATTTCTATAGTAAAGATGCATATTCACTTTACTAACTTTTTGAGGAGAGAGATATGAAGATTGAGAGATTTTTTGTTTGTCATTGGAAAATACCATCTTTTCTTCCAATAATGAGCAGTAGTTTTATTTTTGAGGATAGTAATGTACTATAACTAGGGATCAATACTTGCTCCTACTTAATGGCATTTTGTATGGAGATATGATAATAAATATTTAAACATATTATATTTAAGAATAAGTAATGTTGCAAAAAAAAAATATAAATTATAGCAAGTGGGTTTTATATAATCTCATGTATTATGTAACAAGCATCATGCATTGCATATGTCATGAAGAGCATTATTGAGTGCCTAAATGTGCACATTATAAGGTTTATAAAGGGTGAGTCAAATTAATAAAAAGCACACCCAAATATGGGATTATGACGAGGAAGCAACATATTGTTACTTAAACATTGAGCACGATAAACATAATCTTGAGCATATATCACATAAATTAAAAGAAACACTTGCTATTTTGATTTTAGATCATAGTATACACATATTATGTGTCTTTAATATATAATCCATAAATATTTACTTGAATTTTAAATATAAAGCTAGAAGGATTGCTCACTTTTTTATGGCAAACAAAAAAAGATTTACGCGTTCTTAGAGACGTGTTCAGGAAAGAATAAAAAATAATAATAATAATAAAAAAAAGCAACAACAACAGAAATGAAAAGAAAAAGGGGTAAAGCACTCCAACGTTGCGGCCAAGAAGTTATCCTCTGATTTACGCGTTTAAGACGATCAACGCATGGCCAAGATATGTACGCATGTATGCATAAGTATGTCCAAGTGAATAAATAAATCGACCCAAACCAAATATGTAGTCCATAAAGAAGTATATATATTGTCATTGGCGCAATATATTTTTTTTAAAAAAAAGTATACTGAAGACCTTTTCCTATCCTATAAAAACATAGGAGAAAAAAGTGTTAACATTATTATCCTATTTATGTGAAGAAATACACGTATTATATAAATTTGGAAATATCTTATTTGTCATTATTAAAAGACTTATTGCAACCATGATTTCTAAATTTTAAATGACAATATTATGAAACTAGGCAAGGATATGTCAAATTAATAGTTAGATGTCTAGAACAACTCCTTTCCCCCTTTAGCTTTACGTATAGATCTAAATTGCAGACAAGGCATGGTTGCATCCAAATTGCTAATGAGGAAGAAAGTCGAAACCACTATCTAATTTTTGGGTGACATTTGAAATTGTTAAATCTCAGAATTCTAATAGAATTTTTATTTATTGAATTTTATAATTAAATTTGAGAGTTACTAAATGTTATATTTGTCAAATTTATTACCACTATCTTCTTTCAAAAAATACTGTGAGAAATGCTTGTTGGCCCAAAAATACAAGTATAGATGATCAAAAGATCGATATCTTGGAAATTCTTAACAGTATGTTTGGATAGGAGGAAGAAAAGTGGGAAGGAAAAATGACCTTTTCCTGTTTGCAAAAATAAGGGGAAATTAAGAGAATGGATCTTTGAGACAAAATTTTCAATTGTCTTCACGTACGAGAGAATGTCAGAAGAAAGTACGAAATGGCTAAAATACCCTTCTACCGAAAAGAAGCTTTAAGATTAACAAAGTTCAAAAAATAATATAAAGAACTTTCCATACACAATCTTTCGTTTTTATATTCCTTCTATTTATACAAGTATTTTCCTTACTATTTTTTCCTTTTTTGTTTTTTAGCTTCCTGTTTCTTTTCTTAATCCCATGTTCTTTGGAGATTACAGCATCATCACATGAAACTGGTGAAGTTATGTAGTTATGTCATCATCTAGAGTAGGAAAGAAGACAAAAGCAGTCCACTTTGAAATTGAAAGAAAGAACAAAGGTCTTCTCCTTTTTCCAGTCTTTTTTTATTGCCAACTGGTTCAATTGTTGGAAAGAAATGAAGCAAAAAGCTAAAATGTCTGTAACAATGGATAGCTAATATCAAATATGGATATACCAAATAAGGAAAAAAAATATCATGGGTATATAAATTAAGAGATATATAAAAATTCAAATTATACAATTGAAAAAGAAATAACATAGATATACGAAAAAAAAAAAAAAAAAAAGAAAGCGCGAAAAAACTGAGGAGAATTTTTTCTGATTAATCTTAAAGAAATACTTAGTGTGTCCTCCAATGGCAACAACACCAAAAATGACAAGGTCTAGTGATAAGAGTTTCATATTTTCTCATTTTCTTCTTTGAAAAGTAAATACTAGAAAAACAATAGAACTGGTATAAGCACTAACCCTGGACCACTAATTTTTTGTTAAATACTAAATTTTAAAAAAATAAAATTTTAGGTAATATCAAAGTTTGATTTCTAAAATATTTCTTAAAAATTCATTGGTCTTAATTATATATGTATATACATGATTTAATATTTAACCCATTTGTTCTGTCTTATATTTCAAATTTGTGGTATATCATTCCTAAATCATTTATTTGGCCTATGTGCACATGATTTACGGGTGGAAACAATACACAGCTGTAAGAAAGGTTTTTTCAATATCCATCTAATATCTTATCTATATCTTGTTTATTATTATTGTCCTATAAAATGATTTTTCAATGCAAATATATATATATATATATATATATGTATATATATATATATTATTTTATACTAATCTTTGATATCGTCATGATATGTAATAAAATATGGGTATTATTATTTTATTTGACGTTAGGTTTAGTTACGTAGAATTTACGCATCAATAATATTCACTAAAACTCGATCTCTTGAGTTCTTATCTCTCTTGTTGGAGCTATATATATATTAAAAGTCCTCTTTCTTTCTCATTGCTGTCTTCTTGCTCACTTAATCCGCAAGTACATATATCCTTTTATGCTTTTTCTTTTCAAGTTGCAAACAAAAAATACCTATAACAAGCTTTTTTTTAGATTGTCATATTAATTATTACAATAAAATGCACCTCGGACAGCCCGACACTTTGTAAAACTATATGAAATGCGAGCTCCACACATCATGCTATCATCAATGGATAGATAGATGGGCATCACATGATCATCAACGGGCGGGCTTTGTGGCATTGCTCTATAATAATTTATCCATTTTGAGTATGAACCGGTATTTGGCAAACCAGTGTTCCTAAAATTCCGGGAATAAGGATTGTGAGAGTGAAATATCTCTTAAATATTATCATATTAATGCTTATCTCTGACGACAATTTCTGGCTGGCATTTCTAAAAGTTTTCTCCACATTTTATATATTTAAAAATGTATTTTTCCCTAATCCGAGTTTGCATAATCTTCATTCATCTATGAAGTGGTTGTAATCTATATTATTTCAAAGAGAAAAGAAGTCTGACGACAATTTCTGGCTGGCATTTCTAAAAGTTTTCTCCACATTTTATATATTTAAAAATGTATTTTTCCCTAATCCGAGTTTGCATAATCTTCATTCATCTATGAAGTGGTTGTAATCTATATTATTTCAAAGAGAAAAGAAGTGTTTTAGTATAACATGTGATATCATCATAATAACTCATTTCCTTTAAAAGGAAAATAAGTTAGCAATAGGTTGTTATACGTAAATCAACATTAAAAATTTGGAAGATTTAGTTAATTCCATAACTTAAAACTTACAAAAAGCATAGATTTTATTTTCAGTATTTATCTATTTTTTATTTGATTCCTAAGCATTTAATCTTTTTTCTATGTCATGTTTTTAAAATTTTACAAAACGGGAATTTTGCTAGGGCCATTAAAAAATCCATCTACTCTTGACATGAGTAAAACTCAGATTGGTTCACTGTAATTTAATAAAATAATGTTAATGAATATATTAGTTAAATAATATAATAAGAAATTATAGATTTACTATAAAAAGCTTGATAATTTTTTTATGGAAAAGGAGTGAAAATCTCCATAAAGGAACTAGAGTCCAGAATAAGAAGATGGGTTTGCAAAATTTTTAAGTTTTTTTTTCAATTATGTATCATTTAATCAAATATGATTAATAATATTATTTTATTAAATTAATTATTATAAACCTATCCAAAATTGATATGGAAAGAAACCCTTTTTTGTCAAACTTGTAGAATAGTAAGCATTCAAATAAAAGAAAAATAAATAAAACATTAAAGATTTAAAGATAAAATTAGGTAAATATTGAAAACTAAATATATATATTTTTTATACAATATAAATAAAATGAAAATAATTTTGTACCATAGAAATTAAGTATTTAGCATTTTATTACCTGATTATTTTACGCTGTTTACACATCCATGATAATATAAGCAACTACAAAAGGCAAAACCCATATATTACCCATGATTTACATGCCTCCACATTAGTTAACCAACAGCTCTTTAGATGGCATGCCTCACTTTATTTTTTGTTTTCTATCACTTTATCATAAATTCCCTCAGATTCCTTCGAAGGGCAACTTCCTTTCTTTAGAGACTCTATTCAAATTATCCTGCTTGTGCATGTTATTGTAAGACCATAGTTTATCGGACAATGTTAACGTGTCCTTTTTCTTTGGGGACTTTGTAGAAGGATTTTTCCTTGAGAAAACTATTAGAAACACGTTATTACATTCAAAATTCATATGTTTCCAAACAAATACCTCTTGTATACACAGTAATATATATATGATTACAACCAACAACTGGCACAGCCTCTTTAATTTCAACCATTTTCATTATAGATTAATATTTGATTCGAGAAAATTGTGTTCACACAAGCAATTTTGTAAGTAGGTGCAACTTTATCATTTTGCGCTGGTATGTGTGCTAATCGATAATGAGAAGTTTGATCAGTGAGAAAAACCTTGTTTTGTTTTTTCAGAAGAAGAATCCATTGATCAATAAGCAAGAGTTGGACAATTAGATCTATTCAAATAATCCAAATTGACGTTGCGTTTCACTTGGTTCCATCTTCAAATATTTTTAAAATAGTATTCTAAATTGTGATTAAGCATTGACGCCACTTACTTGCAATTAACATTGCTCAAACCGTTTCGTAGCTTTAAACTTCTCATTATCAAAAAAAATCCTATATTATAATCTATATTTTAGCTTTCATGCAAATTATGAATACGATAGGGATTTATTTATTTTATTAAAATTTTATCATCGACTTATTATTAAACTTTAAACTAGGTTTAATGTTCTTTGTTGAATAACTGCAATATATCTTACAGGCTTTTGGAATAAAGAGGGTGTATGTTTATATATCATTATCCTACATAAGTTCTTGGAACCTTTTACAATTCATTCTACAATATTTTTTACTTAAGTTTTTATTAGAAGATCTTCTACGATCTTCTCTACATTGTCTCAGTTTGAATTTTTTGTCAGAAGACTCTCTACTATACCCTCTACTTTAAGTTATCCATAACTGTTGAATTAAAGTATACTCTACATTAATCCTTAAACTTAACTATTTTACCTAGAACCTTCCACAATATCCTCTAATTAGGCTTTGTACTATATAATCATATCAAACTTCTACATATTTATACAATATTCATCCATTTCTAAATATGATCAAAATCATATAAGTTCGTCATTCTTCTTCTTCTTTTTTTTCTATTTTATTATTATTATCATTATTATAAAAAATATACATATATATATATTTCCCCGAAATTTTTTTATTTATTATAAAAAATTAAAAAAATCTTTATTTTTATTATAAAAAAATTTCCCTAATTTTTTTTACAATTTTAGAATTTTTCTAAAATATATTTATATAAATAATAATATTTTTTAGAGTTATTTTAAAATATATATAAATAGATTTTGGTGTCTAAAAAAAAATTTTTTATGAACTATGATTGGTCTGATCCTAAATAGTGGGTACATAGACACCTATGGGGCGACCTCAAACAATAATTTTTTTTTAAAAATTATTCTATATATATATATATATATATTACTTTCTCTAGTTAAAAAAATTATAAAATAAAATTTAATCTTGGAAGGTTTAAAGTGTTAACCATAGTGTTTTAAAAAAGATAGCCCCCCAGCATAGAATCTCTGATTTTTTTTTTAAAAAAAAAAAATTGACTAGTAGCCAAGTTAGAATTAATATTACTCTATTAATTCTAACTTTATATTTTCCTTATTATAATCGAGTGGTGACTCCCTCTTTTTAAAAAAATGATTTTTTTTAAATCTTAATCGATGGTTTACATTAAATGAGTATAAGGTTTAGTGTATATCATATTAGAAAAGAAAGAAAAAAAATTTAGGCTCAACAATCTTCTTCTTAGTTGAATGGATTACAATAATATAAGAACTAGGATACCTCTTTACGCTTTTTAAGAAAAAGTAATGGTTCTTGTTAATGAGATCTTATTCTTCTTCTTCTTCTCCTTCTTTTATAATCTTTACTTGATTTTTCATTGCAACAAATTCTTGATCATTATTCAATGAATTACCATGGATCTTGAGCTTTTCCACACAAGCTTTTGATGCCATAGTTATAACATTTTCACTGTTGAACAAGTTTAGCAAAAATCCCTCGATGATTAATATGAATCACTCTTGCTGCCAAACCATACAATTCTAGTCACCATTATTGATATTTGGAATATTCACCCTTACTTGCTCTCTTGTTAGAACAAGTCATTGGTGGTGTTATCTCAATTTGTGTCGAATCGCCTATGTCAACTTCAATATTGTCATGATTTACCCCATTCAATTTGTCAATGGAATTTACATGTTCTTCATGTGTTGCATCTTTAGAAATATCATCATTTTGTTCACAATATTTTAAATGGCTTTGAACACCACAAGTAAAAAATGACTCTTTTGTGGGCTAGAAATTGCCTTCAAAGTGTTGTGAAAAAGAGAGAGAATAGGATTTATGTATATAGTAGTGAATATGGATGAGAAAAAATATGAAAGAAAAACATAATGAAAAGGAGATTTGTCAAGTGTTTGAAACCTATTGAGTATCAAGTGATATCCAAATGGTTTGAATCTAATCATGATTATGTTGACAAATGAATCCCTTATTGAAAATTGTTTCCATTATTGCATCTATGTATACCATTGGTGGGATTTCCATACATAGCAATGGAAGAAAGTTAAATGAAATATTGTTCTTAAATATTATGAAAAGTAAAGAAAAGTTTAAACTTGAGTGTTTATTTAAATGAGTTATTTAAAGCTAGTTGGAGATCATGGTTTTTGGATTTAATAGAAACATTTAAATTTTGTTTCTTGATTTTGTTGTTATTAAGAAA
Source organism: Laguncularia racemosa (assembly GCA_037954665.1). NCBI lineage: Eukaryota > Viridiplantae > Streptophyta > Magnoliopsida > Myrtales > Combretaceae > Laguncularia > Laguncularia racemosa. The sequence continues at coordinate 9,965 of JBBMOL010000002.1, read as the reverse complement.
GTACACATATTATGCAAGCATCATGTCAATCTATATTATCAAAAAGTCAAAAACTATTTAATATGTCAAACTTTATAAAAATTTTGTTTTACTCTTACCAACAAGTCTTATAAGTGTTATTATTACTTTTTGTATACATCATTTGCTTGTGAATATTAGTGGATGGTGCATTATTGGTACGTGTGCTAAAAAAGATAAATCTATCAAAATTGTTAGTTAACTTTTATGTTTTTACCTGTTCCAAAATTTGCTTATTTGATTAATATCTCCATAGAGTAAATTTATTAATACTTAATGATTTATTATGCTCTATTTAATCTATAATTCTTATAGAAAATGAGATTAAGTAGATGAAATTTCCAAATAATCTTTCTGTGCAACAACAACATCAACTGTTTCTTACTAGCGAAGCTAAAACAAGAGAGCTATAATATAATATAATATCATATGGTCAACAGCGTCATCATCTCATCATGCATAGCACAATAGTGCAAGGACAGAATAAAAAACCTTCTCTCACCGGACGTTCACATTTATCCCCCACGCAATAGGTTGGAAAAATCCTGAAAACCTAATCACTTGCACTTTCCGGGGCCACCGTATTTCAAGCAACTAATCCAATGGTCTTTAATTTCACACATAATGTCAAAGCAACATCAATGAAGTTTGCTCGCACTAGTTCCTAGGTAAGGTAACATAGTCTCGCTGATAGAGTGCATTGAGTATTCTAGGAATTTCATTAATCATGATTATACTTAATTGATATTAAAATTTCTTAATAGGAAATGACAAGCACCTATATGTTTACTTTACAAATGAGCATACTTTAGGAGTTTTAATTTATTATGTGTTAATAAATACTTGGTTTGTTGAAAGGAAAGCATGAGTGAAAAACATTAAATAAAATATAAATAATTTTATTTATTTGAATTCTGTGATCTTTAAAGTTATAATTTTATAAAAGAGATTGAGATGATAAATGATACAATGAAGTTAGAACATATTAAAAAATTAAAACCATATTAAACAAAAAAATAATATGATAAAATTGGACTTTATGAAAGACATTATAAGTATTCATTAAGCTATGAGTATAAGCCATTTTATAATGGCAGGGTTATAGCGGTGCCATGGTCCAAATTTCATTTCTACTGTGAAACATGTGGGTATATTTGTTCTTCCGCATTCCCTCTTTATATACCCCCTCCTTCTCTACTTTCTTCACTCCAAAACTCAATACCTGGTTCTTTTTCCATTAAAAATAAAAAATAACCTTCTTACTTCATCTTCATACATCCCCCCCCCCCCCCCCCCCCCAAATTAAATAACAAACAATGGAAGCAAAAAGGGGGGGAAATAATAAGGTGAAACCAAGATTGTCACGTATACCTCCTGAGCGTGGTCAGATCAAAATCAAAATATTCAAGAGCATTGTGAAGTTTGCTGCATGCGGAGGGTATAAGAAGAAGAAGGAGTCGTCAACAAGCGGCCCTTAATTTAGACATGCTCTCGATCTCCGTCCTTGAAGTAAATTAAAACCTAAAAATCGAACCTTTGTGTTGTGTCCAAATCGAGCATTTTTTTTTTTTTTTACCATGTTGATAATCACTTTGTCAGATATATGTATGCGGTTGCACTACTTCTTCCATTTGAGTCTGATATATGTATGTGGCTGTACTACTTGTTCTATTTGAGTCTGATATATGTATGTGGCTGTACTACTTGTTCCATTTGAGGAATTTCACTTTCATCTCGTAATTCCTTTTGTCCTATGAGCAATGGATTGAAGCCCGGCATATTATTTTGGGAAAATTATAACGGCTGGATTTAGTTACCTGGTAAAATGCTAAATGAAGCAAATTCTTTTATCTTTTCTTTTCTTTTTTTCTTAATATTTGCTTTTATGAACTACATACACACATACATAAATATATATATATATATATATATATATATATATTTTAAACTTTAATACACATAAAGGTTACCATTCAACGAAGCCCTAGAATATCAAATGCAATATATCTTTACAGATCAATTCGTTGGATTGTTTTGAAAATGTGAAAATTGAAAAGATATTGATGGTGGCCTAGGGTTAGTGCTTAAACCAATTTTCTCAACGAAGAAAACGGGAAAATATGAAGTTTGTAGATGTATCACTGGACCTTGCCGTTTCCGGTGCTGATAGCCTTTAGAAAGACACACTAACTATTTTCTCAAGGATTAATTTGGTAAAAAGAATCCTAAAATTGGTGCCTTTCTATTTTGTATATCTTTTTTTGTTATTAGAATTGACTCAGCTATATGAGCTTTTTGCTTCATTTCTTTCCTATGAGGCAGCTGGTGATCTAAAAGACTGGAAAAAAGGAGAAGACCGTTGGTTTTTTTTATTTTCTTCGTCTCTCCTATTCTAGACAACAACACAATTATGTACTATGCGCACTGGGACTTCATCGGTTTCGTGCGAGAAATCTAGTAATATGGATTTGATGACTAATTTTGGGATATCATTTTCACCTACTAACTTACAAAGAGTTTACCAAGATTTACATGTTCTCCTCTAAAAAAAAATCTCTTTCCTATTCATTTTCTCGATTGTAAATTTGAAATTGTTTGATATAATATACAAAAAGAAAAGAAAAGCATTTGCTTGCCATTGACTAAGAAAGCTTCCTACCATTTTATTATTGGCCTTGCTTTCTTCTTTTTGGATTCAATTGGCTAAAATTCATTTCAGGAAAAGTCTGAATAGGACAAATTAGCCGCTAACAGGCATGTTCAGCGAATCTTCTACAAATCCTACTATTTCGATTAGACATATACTACGCAATGTTGTCGTCTCCTGACAGTTAGGGCTTCTGAATTTATCGCAGTCAGTACCTAAATTTGGATTGTTCCTACCAATTTTGTCTTATATTGTAAATCTGCTAGAAATAATATCTATATCATCAAATACACATGTATTTTTTATTTTTAATAAGCGTTCATTATGACATATTTTCAAAAAATTGAAGGTAATTATTATGATTTAGTTTGTGAAGGAGAATCCAAGCGTAATTAATATGTCTTGTACAATAAAAAAGGGAGTGGTTAGTCCATAAATCACCACTTGCATGTGGACTTTGTTGTAATTTTTTTATACGTATCCGTATGGGTAAACGGGGTTAACCCCATTATTGAATAGTGAGTGAGATCCACGTGATATGGTCATTAAATATAGATGATTTGCAGACTATCTAACAATTTATCCTACGATTGTAACATAAATGTATGTATGATTATATATTATCCCACATGAGTACTTTCACATACTGGCGTTGTCGCTCACGAATATTTATGGACTAAGGGGATATGAATTAGGCTGATGAATAGAATGAGTTGAAAGCTTTAATGATCCTTTCAGGTTTCTTCTTTTCTCTCTTTCATTTTTTCATTTTTTTAAACCTTTTTCCCTTCTTTGTTTGAATGGGTTACGATCAATGCATTAGATGAAGAAAAAAAAAAATCAGTGCAATCTATTACATCCAAACTCTTGTAAAGTGAAAAAAAAAGAAAAAAAAAAAGGGAGACAGTAATCATGCAGGGGTATTTCACTTTTCTATTAGGGCTTTGTTAACAGGGATTTTCTTTAAGGCAACCGTTAATGTTTTTAAGAAAAAACTTTTAATGTTAATTTTCCAACGTTGATTATACAGTTACAAGCTCGATTTTGTTTATATAAATTTTTTAGACTGCATTCTAACTAATGTAATGCAGATTAATAAATAAGTGAATTAGTACAACTGAAGTATGAATTGTATATACTTATCTGTATATAATACGTAAAACTTGGATATGATCTTATTTTGCATGATCTAACCTAGACCTATACTAAAAGTACTTGACGCAACGAGTTAGCGTAGAGAAGCAAGATAATCACTCAACGAATGAATCTCACACACACACAATTGCAAAGATAGAAATTCTAGAGAGAACTCTCTCAATTAGGGTTTCAAAAGTGTTTCAATCTGATAAGATCTGAAAAATAGGGCATTAGATAACGTATTTGTAACCTAAACAAAGGAAACTAAAAAGATAGGACGAAATAATTCGCATTAAAAGAAGGCTGGCAATTTAGGCCGGCCTAAGGCCGGCGGCCTAAATTGCAAACTCCACGAAAGCTAGGGGCCGAAAATCTTCAAGGCCGGCACCAAGGCCAGCAGCCTAAGTGGAAAGGCCAGAGGCTTTCAAGCCGGCCTTGGCTCTGCTGACTTGTCGTCCCAGTTTCGTCGCATCCCGCTCGATCATGTATTCTTCCGCTATATGATTCGCATCATTCTCTCCCACCAGAGAAGAACTCGACCCCGAGTTCTCTTCAGGATATAACGCCTCATCGTCAGGGAAGAAAGGGAAGATATCAGCGACGTTGAAGGTCTTTGAAATGCCCATAGTGTTCGATAAACCAACCACATAAGCATTATCATTGAGTTTCTGCACAATCTGGTACAGACTATACTTCTTAGGTTGAAGCTTGCTATACTTTTCAACAGGGAACCGCTCCTTGCGTAAGAATATCATAACTTGATCACCCACTGAAAACACTTGTCGCCTTCGATGCTTGTCAACTGCAGCTTTGTACTTAGCATTAGATTGCTCAATTTTCGCACGCACCTCAGCTGTAATGTTCTGCCAACTATCCGCTAGGTGCTTGGCTGCTATGTGAAACTCAGTACCCCTTGGAAGCTTGATCAAATCCACGGCATGGTTAGGAGTACTAGTATAGACAATAGAGAATGGAGACTTGCCTGTTTTCCTATGAACGACACTGTTATAAGCAAACTCCGCCTGAGCCAATGCCACATCCCATTGTTTGGGCTTTTCACCACAAATACTCCTAATTAGATTGCCCAAAGTTTGATTTGTAGCTTCTGTCTGACCATCCATTTGAGGATGAGCCGTGCTGCTATAGTTCAGTGAGGAATCAAACAGCTGCCATAAAGTTCTCCAAAAGTGACTCAGGAATTTGCTGTCTCTGTCTGAAGTAATGGATTTAGGCACCCCATGAAGACGTACCACTTCTTTGAAGAACAACTTGGCAATGACCTGAGCATCAGCAACCTTTCGACACGGGATAAAATGGGCCATCTTGGAGAACCTGTCAACCACAACAAAAACAGAGTCAACGCCCCGTTGGGTACGAGGCAATCCAAGGACAAAGTCCATGGACAAATCCTCCCATATGTTATCAGAAACAAGGAGTAGAGTGTAGAGGCCAGTGTTTTGGGCCTGGCCTTTAGACGTCTGGCATGTATAACACCGTTGCACAATTCTCCCAACATCACGCCTCAAGTGTGGCTAGTAGTATCTATCACTGACTGTAGCAATAGTCTTATCCCTTCCCAGATGACCTGCTAATCCACCCCCATGCAAATCACTGATCAATTTCTCCCTCAAAGAAGACTCGGGAATACACAATTGATTTCCCCTCATTAAATACCCATCATAAATATGGAAATCACCGCTAAGCTGTTTAGTTCGACACATCTCCTAAGTATCTTTAAAATCAGTGTCAGTCCCATACAGGTCTTTCATACATTCAAATCCCACCACTTCAGTATGAAGTGCCACCAACAAGCTGGCTCGCCTGCTCAAAGCATCTGCAACCTTATTGTATACTCCCGATTTATGTTTCAGCTTAAACGGGAATTTCTGCAAAAATTGTACCCATCTTGCATGCATATCTTTGCTAATCCTAGTCTGATTACTCAAGTGTTTAAGGGCATCACAATCAGAATATAGCACGAATTCTTTGCCCACTAGGTAATGCTCCCAGGTCCTCAAAGCGCACACAACTGAATAGAATTCTTTGTCATATGTGGACCAATTGCGCCTAGACTCGCATAACTTCTCACTAAAGAATGCAATGGGTCAACACACATACGCCAACTCCCATCTTTCTTTGGGGTTAACAAGGCGGGCACTGCACAAGGACTCATGCTCTCTCTGATGAACCCCTTCTGTAGTAGTTCCTGCACCTTCCCCCGCAATATTTCTATTTCTTTTGGACTCATTCTATAGTGTGGGAGATTAGGTAGACTAGCTCCTAGGATCAGATCAATGTGATGTTGGATATCCCTCATGGGAGGTAATCCATTAGGTAGCTCCTCAGATGTTATCTCCTTAAACTCCTCCAATAGTTCCTTTACCCTGTTAAGCAACTCCTGAGCACTACTCTAGCCTTCCTCCACTATCATCACCTGGCGAACAATTAGCGCATGGACTGTCTGCGCTTCCTTAATTGCTTCCTCCATCTCCCTCTCAGATTGGGTGATAGTGAGAAAGGAATGCCCTTCCACTTTAGAAGCTTTAGGGCGGTGTGTCACTTTGAGAGGTAGAAGAGTGAACTTTACCCCATCCTTCTCTAGCCGGTAAACATTCTCCCTTCCTTCATGCTTGGTGTCGAGTCTAATTTTTTGCATTCCCATTCCTAATCCGATCTAGACTAGACCATATGCCCATCTAATGTAGATCATCGACTTGAGTTAGGAATTTCGTTTGATTTTTGGAGTCACCACCCAACTGTTGTTGGGAAATATTGAATTAAGACTAAAGGAGCGGATTAGTCTTAATTTGGACCACTAGTCGTCGTTATTTCCTCTTCTCGTTTTTTGAAAAGAGGAAAAGGGAAAACCAAAGTTTCTAAGTCCGGAGGCTAACCTATTAAAACCTTTACGGTTACCACCTTAATCTCATAAAATTGTTCCTCTTTAGAAATGTATTTTATTGTGTTTCTGTTACTTTTATTATGTTTTTGAATTATTTTAAGAAAAGGATTTTTCATTCATTTTATGAGTTGACCCAGATGGGTGCCTACGTACCTGCTACTCAGGATCAAACAAGTCGTAGTTCGCTTTTCTGAAAACTTTAAGTTTGTTTGTGAATTTTAATTTTAAAAATCTCTTTTGATTTATGTTTTTTAACATTTTTTTATTTTTTCTAAAAATTTAAACCTAAGATTTAATTTAACTTTGAAAATGGTTTTTAGGGAAAACATCAATTTTGGATTTATTTGAGAAAAATGGTTTTTTCTAAGTGTTAAAACTTATTTTTATGATTCTTTTGAATTTTTTTATTATTTTATTTTTTTTAATGATTTTTTATAAATTTTTGTGATTTTATGACTTTTTTATTATTTTTATGATTTTTATTATTCTTCTACTATTTTTTTTCTAATTTTTCATGATTTTCATAGTTTTTTATTACTTTTATGATTTTTTTTTTGAATTTTTGTTAAAAATTTTATCCTAAACTATTATTTATCCTATTTTGGAATCTAAAATTTTATTATTACTTCTTCTAATATTTTTATTATTTATCTACATTTTTTTAATTTTATTATTTATTTATTTATTTATTTTATTATTATTTTACTACATTATTAAATCCTAAAAATCTAATTTCTATATTTTCCTACTTATGGAAATAAAAATAAAACATAAATAAATAATAAATTAATAAATAAACAACAAATAATAAATAAAATCGGAATAAAAATAAATAAATAAATAAATCCGAAAAATCCGACTTACCTGGATTCAGGTCGGTGCGCGGGTCGGATCAGTCTGGTCGAATCGGGTCGGATCGGTCGGATGCGGCGGCGGAGGATGCTCGTTCACGGCGTTCCAACGGTCTTTCGTCGCGGGTGAGGTGTCGAATCCTAGCTTCTTGAGGGTGCTGAATCCAATTGTGGCAGTGGTTTGCTCCCAGATCGTCTCCTGGTGGTGGTTCAACTCCGGTCGGCGGTCGCGATTTTGGGTCTCCTCCGGTGCTCTCCGATTTGCTCTCTTTTCTCACTTTCTCTCAATTATGATCCGTGTGTTGGCTTCCTCCCTTCGATTCCTATTTATAGGCACTTGAAACTAAGCTGGATAAGCTCGGATTTCCTCCGATCGAAGCTAATCGGATTTTCGGTTAAAAAAAACAACTCCGATTTGTGTAAATCCTTTAATTTGTTGGGATTTAATTCCAATTAGATAATGTTTATCTTATTTCTATTGAAGATCTGTTGGATTTGTGCAAAAAATCGAATCGAAATGGCCGAAATTCAAATTTTCTCTTCCGCCGGCGATCTCAGACCCGAGGTAGAAGACGATCACGTGCCCGGCGCATGTCCTCCCTCCAGCCAATCGGATGCTGCCACATGTCCTGGATAAGTGAAAAAATTGCAAAACGCGAAAACTACTCCTCCCGCGATTCGAACTCGCGACCGAGCCCCCCTGCGCGCGCCTTAGCCCGTGGTCCAGACCAGTTGGGCTAGCCCACTTTCCTGATTTTTCTAATTTTGCAAATTGCATATATGCAATGCGATTTTTTTATTTTTTTGTATTTTTTGAAATTTCAAAAATTTGTAAAAATTATTTATTATTTATTATTGCCATTTCTGAAATCGTTTTTCAAAATTGATGTTTTTTCCTATTTATTTTTATTTTTTGAATATTTTTAATTATTTATGCTAAATTAGGGAAAAATTGGAAAAAATTAGAAAAAATTGAAAATTGATTATTATTGATTATTATTTATTCTTAGGGCAAAAATGGGGTGTTTACAGCTGCCCCTCTTTGTAGTAAAGTATGAAAACTTAACTACAAAGATTAAAAGGAAGACGCCATTTTTGGCCTCTTGAATAGATAATACGGTCCTAACAATTTAGAGTCATGTTCCCTCCCCAAAAACTTCTTTATGGGCTGACTAATTGGCAATAGGAAACACCTTAAGCATTGTGTGGAAGAAATGATGATAGGAAGCATCTTATCAGACTAGTAACCTTGGAAAGAAAATTTACTTAGGAAGTGCCCTTATAAGCTGGTTACCTGTCAACAAAAGCGTCTTGTTAGACTAGCAACTTTTTGGAAGAATATTTTCGAAAAGTGCCCCAAGAGCAGACTAATCGGGAGAATCTAGGAAAGTGTCCCTCATAGGCTGACTAACCTTAAGATAGATTTTTAGGAAAGTGCCCATCTTGGGCTGACTAACCTATGGTAGAGTGTCTCAAAAAGTGCCCTTATGAGCTGACCTTGAGAACGGATTTTTAGGAAATTTCCCATCTTGGGCTAACTAACCTAGGATAGAGTTGTCTCAATAAGTGCCCTTATGAGCTGAACTTGAGAACAGATTTTTAGGAAAGTGCCCATCTTGGGCTGACTAACCTAGGATAGAGTTGTCTCAAAAAGTGCCCTTATGAGCTGACCTTGAGAACAACTTTTTAGGAAAGTGCCCATCTTGGGCTGACTAACCTATGATAAAATTGATTGAACTGTCTCAAAAAGTGCCCCTATGAGCTGACCTTGAGAACAGATTTTCAGGAAAGTACCCATCTTGGGTTGACTAACCTACGATAGAGTTGTCTCAAAAAGTGCCCTTATGAGCTGACCTTGAGAACAACTTTTTAGGAAAGTGCCCATATTGGGCTGACTAACCTATGATAAAATTGATTGAACCGTCTCAAAAAGTGCCCTTATGAGCTAACCTTGAGAACAGATTTTTAGGAAAGTGCCCATCTTGGGCTGACTAACCTACGATAGAGTTGTCTCAAAAAGTGCCTTTATGAGCTGACTTTGAGAACAACTTTTTAGGAAAGTGCCCATATTGGGCTAACTAACCTATGATAAAATTGATTGAACTGTCTCAAAAAGTGCCCTTATGAGCTGAACTTGAGAACAGATTTTGAGGAAAGTGCCCATCTTGAGCTGACTAACCTACGATAGAGTTGTCTCAAAAAGTGCCCTTATGAGCTGACCTTGAGAACAACTTTCTAGGAAAGTACCCATATTGGGCTGACTAACCTATTAAAAGGAATGTTTAGACAAGTGCCCAACTATGGGCTGACTCATCTTATGCTTTTAAATATGCTTTCTACTGACTGAGCTAAATGATGTGATACCTTTCATGATATGATGATATTTATTTTTTCATTGTGCTTGCCAGTT